>APFE030339339.1:61873-216085 GCA_000404065.3 Pinus taeda
CTGGTAACTATGTCTAAAGATATATACCACATATGTTTTTTTATTGTTATTAATATTTTCAATGTAACATATTAATTTCATATTCAAAATTTTAAATTACACATTTCCCTTTTATAATTCTTATGAGGAAATAATTTAACTTTTTTACATTCAATTAGGTCATTATACAACCTAGTCTAAGGGGATATGTAATTAAGTTTGTGATCGACCTCTAGTCGAATTCAGATATAGTAAAAATAATAATGAATATACATGATTCGTTATTTTTAATTGTCTCACTATACTCCCTCGATTATTTGATATTACAACCTAGTTTAGCAATTACAACCGCCCTCCAAAATTTTTCCCATAATTTGGTTTTGGAGCCTCCCTCTGACCATAAGAACTGTTGTTTCAATTTGCATAAAATTTTTCTTCTTGAAGTAATAAGTGTCGCAACCTTGTATTCCTTCATGTCAAGCTTATTGTGTCTTAACAATGATTTCCTTGGAACAACTACTTGTCACCCCACGATGACAGTCAATCCTTCTCCATAATAGTTGCAAAACATCTGAAGATAGACAAAGAACTTTTGGGAAAACAATCTAAGCCTTGCCTTGATGACACTGATTGTGTGCCTTGCTTTGAGGGATTGCACAATCCTCTATCGAAATAAACTTTAAAACCCTTTCAGTCAGGAAACTGCACAATCAACTACGGAAGCAAACTATGCAACCCCTTGTGGAAGTGAACTACAAATTTCTCAATCCAATGAACTACGCAGTTCCTAGAGAAATCCAACTGTGGGTTCCTTCATAATAGGAAGTGTGCACTTGTTGAGGACAACTATGCACTTCTAATTGGCATGTGGCATGTGTTTCTGAATTGTTTATCTTACATGTGCCAATAAACTAAGATTCGGTCCTTAATTTTAGGCTTGTAGATCTAAAACCAGAACCCTAATATCGTGAGTGATCACCTATATTAGAAAGTCATCCTAGAGTTCATTCTCACGCTACTCTTTGAAGCTCTACTAATTCTCAATTATCACTTCTTTCCTCTTTTTCTTTTGCAAGTGTCATTTTGTCCTATTTTTCATGTAACAAGTGTCACTTATGCTATTATTAGGTTCTATAAGTTTGGCTTCAATTTTTTTCACTTCTTTTCTAGTGTTGCTTCACATTCTTTGTCTTTTCGCCTACTATTAATCATTTTTGTTGGGTGTGTCTATGAATGAATGTATTTTTCCTTCCATTATATTTACTTCCAGATGTGATTGACTTTTTAGTCAAATCTCGTGCTGATACACAACCTTCCTCCCTTTAATTGGAAAAAATCGAGGCTTAGCATAAGTTAGAAAAAACTACAAGATCTTGGGGCCTTCTTCCCTTCTCAACTATGCATTTCACAATATCTTAAAACATAGACCTTCCCTTTACCCTTTTAAGTGCACACTACACAATCCCTGGGCCCCAGCTACACATTGTAAAATCCTAGTTAGTTGTGAGGCCATCTTACCTTCTGCAACTATGCATTAGGCAACAAAATGCCTCCCTCTAGTAGCAACTGCATAATGAGCAGTTTCCGTCTCAAGTGAGTCTCCATTGCATTCAATACATGTACAATATTCCTCAAATGTCATGCAATGCACATTTCTAGTGACTAGTGAGTTTACGTTACCTCCCTTGTTCCCAAGAATTGTGCAATTCCTCTTCTTGGTAGATTTCTTCTACTTGTGATTGATTAGATTAGTTGATCATTTGCACAGTTGATTTTTTGTTTCCATCAGTGCATTTTTTTTATCAGGTACTACAAATACATAACACATCAATGTTTTATCATATACCAACACTATATCTCCAAAGAAGGGATCATCAAAGGAGATGACAAAAAGAAGTACTGAAGATTCCATTTATAGTGGCACAAAAATAGTGCATGTCTTATTAGGCACCCAATGCTTCATTGACAAAGATTATACTATTACATGGCTCACCATCAAGGATGTATTCAATTCGAAGGAGTGCATAAAGGATCTAGAACATAGGGAAGTCTATGAGAATATCAAGCAATCAGGGTTCCACAAAGTTTCCTATAGGTATCCTATGTTGCCTTGTATCGACACCATCAAATGGATACTACAAGGTATATACACTAAGAACATGATTATCAATATTTTTAGTGGCAACAACTTGTCTCGTATAACCACATTGCATTCACTCATATCACAGGTTGCTCAAGCCTGAGCAGAACTTGGAATCCTGATTTTATGCACATTGGAGTTATTTGAACAACAGAGAAGTGATCAAGTCATAGTTATAGGAACCAACTAAGTTTAGCCAGAAGCCTGGTGGTACCTATAAGGCCAAGTTTCTCAAAAAATTTTACCAATATTTGATAGTTGTGTGTTGCAAGATCTATGGATGAAAGAACAGTAAATCCTTCAACAAAAGTTGGATATTCATGCTTTATCCACTCGTCAGAAAATGGAAAGTATTCAACCTGGGAAATATGTTTTCCCGATAACTATTGATTAATTTGAATGAGTTGAAATAACCAAAAGAGGGAAAACAACCATAGTTCTATGTCACGGCAGGAGGTAACTCCTCAAAGGAATTGTGTTTTTACATTAATGTTGATCATAGATATATACATAGAGGGAGAGACTCTTTGGATTCATTTCCCAGTGTCTCTTCATATTCCTATTCTCCTTATTTTATATTTACAATCTTTTACATATATTCACCCAATACCAATGATTATGTGTCAACATCTTGCCCCCCCACTTAATCTAAACGGATGTTGGTGATGCTAAGCATGGTTTTGAATCTTTCGAACTTTTCTCTTCAAACTGCTATGGTGAGAATTTCTACAATCTGCTCATTTGTGGAAAAACGGTGTAGATGGATCACCTTGGCCTCAACATGATGTCAAATCAGATGGTATTTTGTATTGATGTGCTTTGCTTGATCATGGAACTTTTGGATCTTGGCCAAATTTATTACAAAAGTGTTGTGAATCATGAGTGGAGTTTAATGCACTTGTTTCACCTCCAAATCTTCTAGAATTTCCCAAAGCCACACAATTTCCTTTGTTTCTTCAACTTCTACCACATATTCTACCTTTGTCATGGAATCTACTAGAAATGATTATTTTTGTGACCTCAATCAAGCTGAAGTCACCCACCTATGTATAGTTAAGTCCAAAGTCTTTGGTTCCCTTTATGTAATTTAGGACTCTTTTGCAACCAAGCAATGTCCCTCATAAGGCTTTTGCATAAACCTAGAGAGGATTCCAACAAAAATGAAATGTGTGGTCTGGTAGTAGTCTTATAGTTGAGACTTCCTACAAGTTGCCTATACTTATTGCATCCTCAAATTATTCTCTTTCAGTGGAAGTGACTTTTAAGTTTTGTTCCATTGGAGTAGTCAAAGGATTGCATTCAACCATGCCAAACTTGTTCAACATGTCTCCAATGTACTTCTTAAGAGAGAGGAATATAAACTTCAGATGTTGAGTTACTTCATTACAAAGATAGTAGTGAACATACTCCAAGTTTTTCATTTCAAAAGCTTTCCTCAATTCCTTATTTGTGGATGCAATACATTTCTCATTATTCCTTGTCCTCAAGAGGGCATCTACATACACAAGAAGATATACAACTATTTTTCCAACTTTCTTGACAAACAAAATTGCATAATTAAGATCATAATGTTTGAAGTCTAGTTTCATAAGATTCTTAGTTAACTTCTCGTACCACGCTCATGGTGATTCCTTGAGGCCATAAAAGGATTTTACAAGCTTGGATATTTTATGTTCTTGACCCTTAACAACAAACCCTTCTAGGTGGGACACAAAAACATTCTCTTTCAGATCTTCATTCAAGAAAGAAATTTTCTCATCCATTTGATGGAATTCCCAACCATTCTAAGATACCAACGCAAAGAGTTTATGATTGGTACCCCATTTTGTTGTAGGGGAAAATGTCTCCTCATAGTTGACCCCTTCCTTGTGTGCAAAACATTTTTCCACAAGCCTGCCTTTGTGCTTCTGAAGTTAGCTATCATCTGTATACTTGTTCTTGTAGACCCACTTGGAACCTATTGGTTTCGTTCCCAATGGAGGATCAACTAGCTTCCAAGTGCCATTCACTATCAAGATAGTACACTCCTCTATCATTGCTTAGATTTCACAGAAGGAAGTTGGTTAAAAGTTGAAGAAAAATTCAGTTCACAATCATAAGAAACATCCATATCAACAGGTGAATCAAAATCATCTACATCACCTCCATTTTTCCTGGTTGAATTTCTTATTCATGTCTTTCCAATATCATCAGGATGAACATTTTAAAGTGTCTTTGTCATCCATTTTGGAGGACCTTTCTGAGATGGCCCATTTTGCTTAGTTGAGTGAGTTAGGGTTGAATCAAGATTGAGTCTCCCAATTCTATCAATCACATCACTCAAAGTGTCATCAGTGGCTGGAGCTTCATTTGGGGGAGAAAGTGCCTCAGAAGAAGATTCCATAGATTGATCTAGTATAGGAATCCCCCCCTTCAATATGTGGAATATCATTATCAAATCCCCCATTCAAGATGTGGAATCTCTTTATTATGATGTGGGAGACCACTGATGTGTGATATTAAATGTAAACCAGCCAAGAGTGGTATCAACATGGTATTAAATATGCAGTCACTGTGGAGGTAAGTCTGGAGTTGGAATGGTATTAACACTTGCCAGTAGTTGCATTGTTTAACACAGCTGGGAGCGGTGATAACATGGTGAGTGGGAGCATTATATAATAGAGGTAGGTGGTTTTCAGAGGGTGGTATGGCAGGTTGAGGAGGAGGCGTTGTGGTGCTACAACACGAGAGAGCTACATCAACATTTAGACAATACACGAATCCACGAGCATGCACAAGGATTTTAACCAAGCTTGATGTTTAACGACTATTCGGCAGCGTTAAAAAATGATGACGAATTTAAAAAAAAAAATACTTAACATAGTCACATTGCATGGTAATGAAGCCTAACTTTTTAATTAACACGGTATATACAAACATTTCCACCATTCGAGCGCTTCTCGGGAATTGTTTTCTGCATATAACACCATTATTCAATCATTCATCAACCATCAAATAAAAGGGCTTCTAAATATGCTTACCACACATAAACTTCATTGAGTCTTGAATTGGATTCACACAGCACCTCAGGTAGCATAGAAACTTGCAACGGCCAGTGATTCTTTCTCGTTGGTCTCCTAAAATAGTGAAGACAGCCCCAGAAAATCCAACGAGGAGGGAGAAAACACAATAAATTTTTAAACTGCAAGAAATAGCTGATAGATCTATAGGAATATGCAGAACATGGGCAAGAGAGACTTACAAGGGTTGGAAGGGAGCCAAAAATGGTGGTTGGGACCTGTGCTCTGATGCCATTTTAGGCCATGAGGTAACTCCTCAAGTGAATTGTGTTTTTATATTAAGGCTGATCATAGATATATACATGAAGGGAGAGACTCTTGGGTTTCATCTCCTAGTGTCTCTTCATATTCCTATTCTCCTTATTTTCTATTTACACTATTTTACGAATATTCATGTAATCCCAATGATTAGGTGTCACATTCTACATGTCTACCTACTTACTACATTTGTCCTTGCCATGAATTCCCAAGTCAAGAATGTAAGTGGACCCTAAGAGAGCTCCCTATCAATGTGCATTATAGAGAGTTGTTGGAGTATAACTACAGAGGAGGATATGGCAAGATTTCTCAACAATTCATGGTTTTGTATGATATTATATTTGAGGAAGAAGTCTACTGAATGTTCCATGAAGCTAAGAAAGCAGTTGCAGAGATAGTAGATTGGTTTGCCTCACCTCTTAGAACATACCTTAGAGTGCTTGGTTCTTAGAAGCCTCCACATGTTTTGCCAAGGTAGATGACCAATAAATTGGTCATGTAGGAGGTCTATTATCAACTTAGCACAAGTCTATCTTAGTTTTTATAGAATAAGAAGAATAAGGCACCTTGGTGTTCCTTTCCTTTATAGTGGGATCCAATGAGATCAAGAGCTTGAAGGCTATAGAGATAGAATCTGAAGAGCTTACTAGCCTTAGGTTCCGTGAGATGAGCTTGCACATATATGATCCCATAGGAGCATGTAAAATACATTGTTCCAAGTTACATTTTTTTGTCCTTGTGAATGTCTCTCGAGCACAAAAACTAGGTAGTGAAGCAGATCCTTCCAATGTAATTTATGAGTAGGATGTTTAGGAAGGGAATCCGCAGGAAGTTCCCACTCTAGTAAAGATTTCCAAATAAAAGAGGAAAGTTTTTCATAATCTCATAGCCAAGAGGATCCGTAATTTTAGAGTATATCCTATTATTCTTAGAGTGGCCTTTGCAGCATAGAGAGGAGAAAGGAGTCAGTAGAATATAAAAAAAAGTAGCAGGAAGAAGAGGCGAGATAGGAGGAGTGAAAAGAAGAAGAGGAGCAAGAAAGGAAAGAAAGAGAATATATGCAGTAATAGGAAGAGTTTCGAAAGAAGGAAGAAGAATAAGTGAAAAGGAAATAGTTGGAGGAAACATGGCAGGAAGAAAGAGAAGAAGAACAAAGATAGGATCAGTTTGAAGAAGAACAAAAAAAAAGAAATTAGACGATGAAGAAAGCAGGAAGAAGTAGGGTGAGGAATTTGTAAGAGAAATAAAGGAGAAAATACAAGCCGAAGACATATTGGCCCAACGAGAGGAGGATAGCCAAGAGGATGACATTATACCCATTGCAGAATACATCAACAATCATCTCTCACCTCCCGTGACTGGTGGCCACATCCCATTTAGTGAAATGGGAATATCTCCTATAGAAGATGATTTGGTCATGGATATTTCCAACCTTAACTTTGATTAGTTAAGAAAAAAATTGTGCAGGAAAGGTAGTAGTATTTTCCTAATGACCCGGTTCATCCCAATTCCATTCACACAGAGAGTTTAATTGTGCCTAATACAAAGAAGAGTCATAGAATAGTCGCAATAACAAATGCATCCTTTGTAGAGGCTACAAAATTAAACACTAATTTCTTGATGGAAGAAAATAAACAATTTACAAATGATTTAGTTTCTGCAAGGCAACAAATTGATTATCTCCTCCCCAAGAATCAAAGGTTGTCTTCTACTGATTCTATTATATGAAGGAGATATGAGCAACGATATGTGAGGAAATTCAATAATTGGGATACAGTATGAGATAATTGTATGAGGAACTTATCATCCTTCATAAGGCAGTAGTTCCCTTGCATGCAATGTAAAAGTCGACATGAGAAAATGTGAAAGATCAAAAGATGGTTTATGCAGCTATTGATGCAATCTAAGTATAGCATACTAAATATAGAAATGCACCAAGAGAGGTGGTGAGGAAAAAAAGGAAGAATGCAAAATTGGAAACAGATGAGGCAAGAATTCTTATATAATGTAACAAATAACTCAGTAGTTATGTGGCTAACGTCATAACCACCTACTCATGACTGTGTCAAAGTTTGGACTCCTTTGTAAGAGTGCACAAGATACCTTTTGTCGGAGCATTTGTAGAAAAATGAGGAGAAATGTTAATCTAACAATAAATTGATGAATTGTTGAGTAGACTTAGGCAGGTAACTAACAAAGAAGATTTAAAGATCACATGGTAGAACATTCAACAATTTGTAGTCAAAGCTATCAAGTTAAGTATGAAGTTTCTCTTATTGTGGAATAATTTTCGAACTAGTTCCAAAATTATGTATCTAGATGCAATAGAGGAAAGAGTTAGATATAAGTGACACCTTCCATGAAATTTTGGAGACAAAGTAGCAATGTACAAGGTTTGGTACCAATATGTTGCAACAGAGCTACACGTAGAAGTTGTTGAGCTACAATTTCCTCAATCTCAAACATAATATATAATGTTTTGTCCTATTAGGCTCTAGCCACATTTTGTATTATGCGATTTTGTGTTTAGAAAATAATAAATGATGAAAATATAAGTAGAGTCCAAGAATAAAATAGGGAATATGATTAATTATTAGATAGAATAAAGAAAAAAGAAGCCTAAGGATCATGAGGGAGCTCAAAGGTCAACTCATTTGTTATAAATAAATCCTTATCGCTAAAAAAAAGAGCTTGGAACTAGAGATTAGTAGACTTGGCTTCTCTAGTCTAGCATAGGAGTGAATATCATTCTTTGAAAAAAGTAGTAATTCCATGTTCCATTATTAAGACCAATGTCATATCATTGTATTTTATACTTAAACCTTTCACTTAATTATCAGAAAAAGAAACCATCTCCAAAATTATATATATAATGTATTATTATTTTTATTTTTATTTTATAATCGTTAATTCAAGTTTTTCTATAAACACAAATTCACAGTAAAGTAACAAACATTCCACGATGAAATCTGGGTTCAGTGGTAAGACACTAGTACATATACCTTGCGCCGATCACAACGTATTAGTTGAATGCTCGTCCCTTGCACTCATCTCAAATAAGCTCTTGATCTTATTTGAGCTACAGGTTATAAGTTATATCTGAATTTTATGTAGTTAAATCGGCTCGAGTACGTACCTTGTTAGTTTTACATGAGTCAACTTTACTGAGTTTCAAGGGGATTGGCCGATGTTACTATATTCAAATGAATTATATGAGCCTCAACAACCTACTTTGGAATAACTTGATTGCATGTTCACATGAAATCTTACACAATTCAAATCCACCTATCAGCTCAGACCAGTAGGAGCGTTGTTTAGCTGAAACTTTTAGCTTTACTTAACCAAGTAAGGTCTATAGTTCTGAGCTCCATGAGTTAACTTTGCTCTCCTTGAAGATTCAGTTTTACTTAACCAAGTAATGTGAATGTTCAGACTTGTCATGAAAAGTGTACTGTTAAAGGTTTTTTTACTATTTTTGAAAAACAGTCATAGTTCAAAACTTCAAATTCTCCTAAATACTAACCTGCAAAAAAAATTCTAAAATTGTTTTCATAAGCCAGCTCTGCTAAAATGAAAAAGAAACAAAAATTGAAGTGCAAGTCCTCTGTTATTGGGCACATGGTCCCCTTCGGATTGTGACAACAACATCAGGCAGCATTAAAAATCGTCAAACTCTGATGAGAGCAGCAGATCCTGGATGGTGAGCAATGATAAGAATTCGGAAACAAATTTAATGGTTTATAGATGTCAAGGTGCCTTGGAAATTGTATCTCCGATCCAAACTTACTCTTACTGGCATTCGTATCAGCATTAAAAAATAAAAATGAAATGTTTAGAACGCCTATGAATTAATGAGATCTATACGAATAAGGTGGCAGGTTCTGCATTCCCATCAAAATATTTTAAAATTGCCTGAAACATATTAACTACCTTCTATCTCACGTTCCATCTATCTATATTTTTGATCGATGAACGTATTGACAAAAGGACATCATTCATTCAATATGTGCTTCCCACATTGATATGCGCCCATATTTTCCTATCTTCATTGTAAGAATATCAATTGTTGGTTAGCATTAATCACAACTATATAGATGATCTTTATCAACTTATTATTTACATAAAAATAATTTATATCTTAAAAAAAATACAGAACATTACCCATATTAGACAATGTCCTCTGGAAACAACTTTAAACATACTTCAGTACTGGAAGCCTCTGCCTGTAAACACACCATTACAATTTATAACAAACCACTGCAATCTATAACGGTAACCTAAATGTGTGGATCCAACTTGGCAGTGTTGTCCCTGTTGACGTTCCAGAGTATTTATTCACCTTCAGATGCACTTATAAAACCAAAAAACCTGCCCAGGCCTGTTTACAACGACCCCTGTTAGTTGGCAATAACAGAGCTGTTTCTGATTGTCTATCACGGTCAAAATGCCTTGCGAATTTTATGTCTGATCCATAATTATTCATACTTGTATTCGACTCAGTAACATATAATAAAAAATAAAATTAAAATTAAATGCGTATAAAACTTATATTGCAATTTTCCCTCGAACGAGTATGAATTATTTGAATTTTTAATAAAATATGTATTTTTATTAAAATAATTAAAAAATATCATAAAGCTAATAGTAGTGTGTACATTAAATATTGTATAAGTTGAGATATGTTAGTGTTTTTTTTTAAGATTTAAAGAAATAGGTTAAGCCTAAGAATCAGAAGAATGTAGTATGGAAAGTCTTTAATGATATTAAAGTAATTTTAGGTGAAATGTTTTTCTTCTATAATAATAATAATAATTAAATTATAATAATTTTAATTTTTTATATTATAAAATAGGTATGTTTATTTATATAGTATTTAATGAAATAAGGTTATATAAAATTAGATTTGTTTACATATAATTATAATTATCATATATAAAAGCTAATATACCTTTCCAACTGCACCGTTGAATTAGTGCAATCATTTACATCATTTACAATGAACCTTGCTCATTGTTAATCGCGTTACTGCATTATGTTTTAAATCCATAAAGTCACCTATCATCATAGTATCATCTCTTAGTTTTATTATTCCTTTGGGTTTATAATATCAATCTTTTGGGTTTATTATTCCCTTAGGTTTATAATATCAATCATGGTCAACCATGGTTGATTCTCGCATTGTGACAAGGATTGTTTCACCCTCAAAATAAATCATGTTTATTTTAGTGTTTGTAGTATTTATATTTGGGTTTACCAAATTTGGGTTTATAATATTAGTCCCATGGTTGAATGACGCATTTTGACAAAGATTGTCTGACCATGAAAATAAACCATGTTTATTTTAGTGTTTGTAATATTTATATTTGGGTTTACCATATTAGTCTCATGGTTGAATATTCGATTTTGACAAATATTGTCTCACCATGAAAATAAATCATGAAAATAAATCATGTTTATTTTGGTTTTTGTAATATTTACATTTGGGTTTACGATTGTTGGGTCTATAAAATTAGGCCCTTGGGTTTAATATTATTCCATTGGGTTCATAATCCTTTGAGGTTTTAGTATTAATCCCTTGGGTTTATTGTTCATTGGGGTTTTAGTATTAATCCTTTGGGTTTACTGTTCATTTGGGTTTATAATATCAATCCCTTGGGTTTATTATTCTCTTTGGCTTATAATATCAATCATTGTAAACCATTGTCAATCATAGCCAAACATGGTCAATCATGGTTCAATGTCGCATTGTGACAAGAATTGTCTCACCATCAAAATAAACCATGTTTATTTTAGTGTTTGTAGTATTTATATTTGGGTTTACCCATGTTGGGTTTATAATATTAGTCCCATGCTTGAATGTCACATTTTGACAAAGATTATCTCACCATGAAAATAAAACATGTTTATTTTAGTGTTTGTAATATTTATATTTGGGTTTATGAATATTGGGTTTATAATATTAGTCACTTGGACTTAATATTTTTCCCTTGGGTTCATATTCCCTTGGGGTTTTAGTATTACTCCCTTCGGTTTATTATTCATTTGGGTTTATAATACCAAAATTTGGGTTTTTTTATTCCCTTAGGTTTATAATATAAATTATAGCCAAACATGGTGAACCATGTTTGAATATCACATTGTGAGAAGGATTGTCTCACTATCAAAATAAACTATGTTTATTTTGGTGTTTGTAGTATTGATATTTGCCTTTACTCGATATGAAGTTTATAATATTAGTGCCATGGGTTTAATATTATTTCCTTGGCTTCATAATCCCTTGGGTTTTAGTATTTATCCCTTAGGTTTATTATTCATTTGGGTTTATAATATCAATCCCTTGGGCTTATTATTCCCTTTGGTTGATAATATAAATCATGGTAAACCATTGTCAATCATAGCCAAACATTGTCAACCATGGTTGAATGTCACATTGTGACAAGAATTGTCTCACCATCAAAATAAACCATGTTTATTTTAGCATTTGTAGTGTTTATATTTGGGTTTACCAATGTTGGTTTACTAATATTAGTCCCTTGGTTGAATGTCACATTTTGACAAAGACTGACTCACCATGAAAATAAACCATGTTTATTTTAGTGTTTTTAGTGTTTATATGTGGGTTTAACAATGTTGGGTTTATAATATTAGTCCCATGGGTTTAATATTATTCCCTTGGGTTTTTCGTATTAATACCTTAGTTTTATTATTCCTTGGGGTTTATAATATCAATGCCTTGGGTTTATTATTCGCTTAGGTTTATAATATCGATCATGGTCAACCATTTTCAATCATAGGCAACCATGGCCCACCATGGTTGAATGTCATATTGTGACAAGGATTCTCTCACCATGAAAATAAACCATGTTTACTATTGTCTTTCTAATATTTATATTAGGGTTTACCAATGTTGGGTTTATAATATTAGTCCCTTGGGTTTAACATTATTTTCTTTGGTTCATAATCCCTTGCAGTTTTAGTATTAATCCTTTGGGTTTATTATTAACTTGGGTTTATAATATCAATCATGGTCATCTTTATGTTTCTCTTGTGTATTCTTATTATTAATTAACATATATTAGGAGTTTATATTATTAATATAAATATTTTTATAATAATATATATAAATAATCTGGTTGCTAATATTTATATAGTTATTAATAATACTATATGGTTATTTATATAGTTATTAATAATATTAAATGTGTCTGATAATATTTATATAGTTATTTGATGCAGGAAATGGGTGAATACACACAGTGTATGCAAATCATGCACAAATTTTATTATCCCCGGGAATTTTTAACTCTCTGAGTTAAATCTTCAATACTTAATGGTTTAAGGTCCATTTAATAAATCCCTATGTGGAATGCTTTATTAAGCCCCAATTATACTCTAACCTTTCATTCCCTTTCTATCGGGACTTATAACTCAACATAACCTTCTTTAACTTTGATATCGGGACTTATTCACCCTTATAAACATTTGTTAATCCTTATGCGCACATATAACCAATTCCCACACTATAGCTTTGATTATCCTGGACTTCACCACAAAACCCTCTATTGCGCTTTAATCCATTTATAAAAGAATACACATAAACATATGTGAACTCACATTTTTCACCTTTTACAAAGCTTTTGCATAGTTTTTGAGGCTTAGCTTTATTCCTAATCGTAATCTCTCCTTCGCAGTCATACCACTCATGAACCCTTCCACTTCCAATTTGCGATAACACTGGGTTTGTAAACTCAAATATTATAAACCCGCATCTATAACTTTGTCGAGTCCGCTCCCTGAAGCCTTTCCACGTGTTGCTCCTTTACATCCCCATCTCCGATCTATCGCATAATTTGCCCATCGCAACTTCACATGTTGGTATTTCATTATTGATGTCAACTAACTTACTCGATATGTGATAGATGATTAGATCTCTGTCATTGATCAACTATGTGATCCAATGGTCCACGCTTCATCACATTATCACAATCACTCAGGCTTGGGGCTGGGGTTCTTTGTTCCCACTGCTTTCCTCCGATGCGATATTAAACTCTGCTCTGCTTTTGTGATCTCATCCTCACCGTTGATCTTAAAGATCCAACTGTTGTTGAGCATTAGTGCTTCACTTCTCTTTGCTTGCCTTTTAACCCACTCTTCAATGATTTATCTGTGGTTTGGTTTATTTTGGGTTTCCTCATCCTTCCACCATTATGCGATGTGACTCCTTCCTGAGCTTAACTCTACAGGTTCCTTAATTAATGTCCCTCCAAAACATTACTTGGTTCTTCAAATGGATTCAATGATCCATCTCATTCCTCTATATTCCTCTCCTCTATAACTCAACATAACCTTCTTTAACTTCTATATCAGTACTCATTCACCCTTATAAACCTTTGTTAATCATTATGTTGCACATATAACCAATTCCCACACTATAGCTTTCATTATCCCAGACTTAACCACAAAACCCTCTATCATTCTTTAATCCATTTATAAAAGAATACACATAAAGATATGTGAAATCACCTTTTTTGCATTTTCCGAAGCCTTTGCACAATTTCTGAGGCTTAACTTTATTGCTAATCGTAATCGCTCCTTCATGGACATACTACTCACGAACCCTTCCACTTCCGATTTGTGATAACGCTGGGTTTTTAAACTTAAATACTATAAACCTGCACTTGTAACTCAGTTGGGCCGCTCCTTGAAGCCTTTTCACACGATGCTCCTTTACACCCTCATCTCCAATCTATCGTTGTTGGCTATCGCTTAATTGGCCCAACGCAACTTCACATGTCGACATTCCATTACCGTTATCACTTAACTTACCTGATATGTGATCAATGATTAGATCTTTGCCACTGATCAACTATGTGATCCAACGGTCCACACTTCATCACATTATCACAATCACTCTGGATTGGGGCTAGGGTTTTTTGTTCCCACTGCTTTCCTCCGATGTGATATTAAACTCCACTCCGCTCTTGCAATGTCATCCTCACTGCTGATCGTAAAGATCCAATGGTTGATGAGCATTAGCGCTTCACTTCTCTTCGCTTGGTTTTTACGCCACTCTTGAATGATTTCTTTGTGGTTTGATTTATTTTGGGTTTCCTCGTCCTTTTGCCATTATGTGCGACTTCCTCCTAATATTAACTCTACAGGTTCTTTAATTAATGTTCCTCCAAAACATTACTTGGTTCTTCAAATGGATTCAACGATCCATCTCATTCCTCTCTATTCTTCTCCTCTATAACTGAACGTAACCTTCTTTAACTTTGATATCAGGACTCATTCACCCTTATAAACCTTTCTTAATCCTTTTGCCACACATATAACCAATTGCCACACTATAGATTTGATTTTCCCGGACTTAACCACAAAACCCTCTATCGCGCTTTAATCCATTTATAAAAGAATACACATAAACATATGTGAACTCACCTTTTCTGCCTTTTTCGAAGCCTTTGCACAGTTTATAAGGCTTAGCTTTATTGCTAATCGCAATCGCTCCTTCGCGGTCATACTTTTGGTTTATTTTTGGTTTTCTCATCCTTCCGCTGTTATGTGATGCGACTCCCTCCTGATCTTAACTCTGCAGGTTCTTTAATTAATGTCCCTCCAAAACATTACTTGGTTCTTCAAATGAATTCAATGATCCATCTCATTCCTCTCTATTCTTCTATTCCTCTCTAATATTATTATTAGCCATTATTATTATTAATTAATATATATAGGAGTTTATATAATTATTATAATATTTTATACAATAATATATATAATAATCTGGTTGTTAATATTTATATAGTATTATAATCCTAAATACTTATAATAATGAACCTTATGTATACCAGCTTTAATATAATATTAAAAATACTAAACCCTAAGAATAATAACAATAATAATAATTAATAATACTAAAATTACTATGAGTTATATTATTATAATAATATTAATATAATAATCATAGACATATAATTATATAAAATATAATTGCTATTATTTATATAGTTATTAATTATCATAAATAATAAATAATGAGACTTATTGTTCTTATTATAATAATATTAATTATATTATTATTTTAATAATATAATATTATAATCAAATATTATTAATATTATCAAACCATTAGATTTAAGATTATTAATAACTATATAAATATTAACAACCAAATTATTTCTTAAATTATTATATAAATATTATATTAATATTATAATATAATAATATAATTATTAGGAGTTTATATTATTATTATTATATTAATATAATATTTATATAATAATTTATAGAAATAATTTGGTTGTTAATATTTATATACTTACTAATAATATTAAATATCTATAATAATCATTAATGTGGTTGATAATATATGTTTTATATAGGTTTATCTGAGTTTATCAATCACATTTACCAATGTGATTATGCTAGTTTATATAGTATTTAATGAAATAAGATTTACATGGAATTAGATGTTATGTGTTTACATAGAATTATAACTATCATAAATAGAAGACAATATACCCTTCCAACATTGATGCGCGGGTAAATTAAGGGAGTCATTTACAACGAATCGTGCCCATTGTTTATCACGTTACTGCATCATGTTTTAAATCCATGAAGCCACTCATCACCACAGTATCCTTTGCTAAAATTTGACAAATTCTGCCCATGTCCTGTGCGCTCGGGAAACCCAAAATCATTTTGTCACTCGATACATGTGAAAGTTCCCGTGGATGTCTCGAAAACTCCATGGGAGAATTCATGTTGTTGGACGGAACGATGGGCCACTGAATTACAGTTTCTTTATCTGACTGTATGCCTTTATGGTGTACTTGGAAATCTAGATCTGTGGTCTATATGTGAGTTATGAGCTCCGCTAGCAAATTAAGATTCTCGGTTTCTGCAGTTGGCATCATGATAGTAAACACTTAAACCTTGTACAATTTATTTTGTTAATCTGCAAACTAGGGTTTGCTTACATATTTATATTTTGTTATGTTATTTTGGTGGTTAGAATATGACTCATCTGACACAATATAACACCTCAATATAAAACCTCTGCATTTTATTAGTGTAATAATATTTCAAAACTTATCTTACTCTGTGTTCAATGCGTTCGAGTGAGTCAAGAGGGTTTGCTTCTGCCTGCTATTGCCTAACTGAAGTACTCTGTCAGGCTCATGTGAAGCACTCTCCGCCAGGGGCATAATTAATTATACTGTCGACTGACCCACTTTCAGCCTAGGGAAACTGGAACACAGAAGGCCTGACACCTTGTTGATAAAATTGAGTGACCTGAGTAAATGCCCGCTTCTGAATAGCATGCTAACACAGTTGGATGCCTTCAGAAATGATCAAATATGCATACACAACTCATAAGGGTATAAATGAGGATTATGGGCAAACTTTGGCAACTTCCAGGGAGCAATAAGTGGCCCATCTAAGCTGTAAAGTCCAGTACAACCCTGTTCGCACTAACAAAGGAGAGCAGCAACATAGCAATCAATTTCTATTAAACTCTGATGGAAGGAGCATTATGTTCCCATTACCCTTCTCACAGCTGTGGGTAATATCAATGTTTTCAACGTTCATTATTGGAATTACATTAGGGGTTCGAATAAACAGAGACTGAGGAGATACATTCCTTTGGACTCTCCAGGTGGGATTGGCAGGGAGTTTGCAGAATATGTTGAATACAACGTTGGTATGTTGGAAACTCCATGTAACAGAATATGTTAGTGGTGAATTTTGGGATCATAGGGAGATGTATAGAGGTTTTAGATTGTGGAGAATATGTTTAAAAAAATATTTATCTGTTATGTTGGAAAATTTATTGAATACAATATGTTGTGTATTGTTTGTTAAGGTTGGCACAACGCTGCAAAGGAATTTATGGCGTAAAATTAAAAGACGTTGGAGTTGCAATTAATTTATGGTGTAAAATAAAGGGAGGTTGGAGTTGCAATTAATTTTTTTGGGAAAATAGAATTGTAAAACTGTTTTTGAATAGTTCATACCAATATAAATATATAATTTTTTGAATGGTTTTTAACATAATTAATTTTATATTGCGACTTAAAATTTCTAATTGAACATCAACGAGCTCTATTTAAAAAGGTAGAGATTAACTCTTCTCACTAACTTTGTATATGTAAAAAAAAAGACTAACTCATTTCACTAATTTTGTATATGTTATAAATAATGATTTTAAAATTTTAATAGTTGTTTTTTGAAGCTTGGTTATATATTTTTATTAATTTTTGTAAATAAGGCACGTTGCATCTATATATACATGAGTTAGGTGGCCATCCATAAACAAAAAGACATAAGTCGGCCCAACCATGCCATATACACCTAAGAGTCTTTTTACATCGTATTCGATAGATAATTGTAAATGTAAATGTAACTCCTAATAAGTCTATAACTATATAACAAAAGCATTCATCTTTAGAAGAGTCTACCGGAGTCGGGTCCTTCATTGTAGAACCACGCAGCTCCAAGTGATGAATGGATGGGATGTGTTGCTCGATCCAGTTGAGACTTCCACTCTCATGCTGCAACTAAAACTGAATTTTTTGCAATTCCTTGGGAAACTCCGACTTCTCTTGATTCTCCCAAGGGGCTACATGTTGGTTTGGAGGGAACTATTCCATATCCTTTGCCAAGATACTCTTCATCATCCAAAACAGGCGTACAATCTTTTTATAATGGGTTACTCTACCTCTAGTATGACATGGATCTGGGGCCACTTCTTGCCACTCATCTAGGCCCATCTCGAAATTTTGCACTTTGGCGGATTTTTTCTTCCCACTCTGCTATTAATTGGTTGACCGGGTTCCACTTGTTGGTGTGATAAACTTGGGCTACTTCACCGATGATACACAAGGCTATCTTGCACCCATGTCCCTTCCTTGTCACCTCGTTGGAGGAGCAACGAAGAATGTGCAGAGACAGGGCCACTTTTCTCTGCCTCCCATGCCACGGTTCCCTACTCCATTGTTTCTTACCCGCTTCGCTCGAGTAGGGAAAATTTTAAGGATGGAAATTTATATTAATTTTTATAAACCTTGGCGAATCTCACTAGTCCATGATACGCCATCTATATGTTAGGGTCCCACCCTAACCCCCTTATTTATGTAATAGGATAGAGTCATAGTTATAGTTAAGTAAAGAGTCAATAAAGCTCAGATTAATAATTGTAAGTGGTTAACCTGCATTTAATGAAGGGACCACAGTGAGTTGCAAATGGGCGATGGTATTAGATAGATGTTATTAATAAGAACCATGGTTGCCCCATGGTATTGCATGTATGAATCCTATATAAAGGATAGAGACTCGCCTCGAGGAGCATCGTGTCTTATTTTGTAATCGAGCTCTTCCCTATTGGAGGTTGCCCCCTCGAAGAGGCAAGTGAACATTGCTTTCTAAATAATAAAATACTTGCTATTATTTCTCACTGTTCTATGTTCTGGGTATATTTCTTCGCATATTTGGTATTCTGGTATCGTCTTGCAGGTTAAGAGCATTACACTATAAAATATTTGGTGGTATTTCTATAAACAATATTCAAATTTATAATAAATTTATATAGACTCTATATAAAAGTCTAGCGATTTTTAAGGTAAAATAATTGTATACTATAAAATTTGGGTGAAACATTTTTAGAAAAAATGGAAATTAAAAAATCATTTTTTAGGGAAAAAACATGAAAAATTAGCCCACTTGTGAATATTAACCCGTAAAATTTTCCTTGCGCTCGAGCCATGTTGCTGCCTTTGTTTGTCGAATTCTCTTCCCTTCCCTTCTCTTTCCCATTTTATGCTACCCAGGGCTGCATATTGGTGCTCAATGCAGTGAGCAGTCTCACCCCCACTGTAAACCTGCTACAAAGTCAAAGGATACTAGCCGAGTAAGGGTCCCTTTTGCACTATTTGCTATGGATTGACTACCAACATAGGATTCTCATATCCTCATGATCGCAAGCCTTCCTCTTCCCATTATAAAGATTAAACGAACAGTAAAGAGACATACTAACTATCACCATGTCGTCCATAATATATTTATAGCTTTCCGACATAGTTCATATTAATCAACCAAAAACTAGTACTAGGAATAGAGTGGGTTACAAGCTTGTCACAGGGCTGAGCGCATTGCCCACCAAAACCTCTACATAGCGAGCCCTTACAGGGTGCTTGGACACTAGAATTCAGACCCGTACTGGCCAAGCTCGATTTCAATTTCTCAACATAATTCCATACCCTCCCCCAATCTCTAAGAAGAGTACCACCCGCACCAATATTCCCAACTGAGGAATATTGAGATGAGAGGACTAGACTGACCTTAGGCTTGTCCGACCTAGCTTCACTTCCCTCCCCCCCACTAGCCACCAAATTGTATATCTGGGGTTTCTTGAGCCCCTTGATCTCTCTTTACCGATTCTGGGTGAACACCCCCCCCCCCCCAACCCCCCACAAACTCCATAGAGCCAACCTTCTATCCCCTATGCCAATCCCTTGGGAGGGGGTTTTACACCACCCTACATACGAATCCTTTTCCCATGCATGCACTCATCTGAGATAGGAAAATCCAAAATTCAATAGACACAGGGATAAGCTAGACAATTGACATCGGCCTGCCCTGGAGCCCAATGAGGCCATCTCTCTGGCCACACCAAAGCTTGTCAACCCCCATCCCAAACACGGATCAATTCTCGACACACAACTACCTACTCATATCCATTTTAACTAAATTTGCAAGGTGAATACTGAACACATACCATAATTTGATGTCGAGGTTTGCGGATGTCCTCTTCCTTCGGTTGCTAGCTACCCTTTCTCTCCACCACCATAGGACTACTATCACCCATGCTGCTCACATTAACCTTTGACAGTAGTTTATTCTTGCTCAAGATGACTTTATCCCTTCACTTCACCCATGCAATAACTCATGCATACTCGTCACCACCGCTCCAAGTGTTAGTTGCATGTGGAAGGTGACAAGGGAACTCCTAATTAACTGTATGGTGTCATGGGCCTGTAACTAATGTCGACTTGCACCTCGATCAGGGATTTTTTTATTATTAATTTTATTTAAATAATTTATTAATTTAAAAATTATTTTTAAGTTTAAGCATTCACATTATTTTTGTAATATATATTCTTTTGGTATTAATATATAGTAGATACTTTTTTGTTTTAAATTTTGTGAGATGCTATTAATTTAGAATAATTATCAATATAATGTTATAGGTATATTTTTTATAATTACATTAGACTCTTTTCATATATCTTTTCAAATTGAGTTGTCATTGTTCTTGTTGTCATCATTGTTGTTAAAAATGACATGATTTTATTTAACTTATTTTCATCTAATATTATAAATATTTTTTATAATTTCAATACCATAACTTATAAATCAAGGTGCCAATTTTGAATTTATTTAAACATATCCACATTATTTTGATAGAAATTTGAATGTGAGTATGAGAGAGTGATTGCACACAACATAGAGCACACAAATATTGTAATTTCATTAATCTCACAAAGGTTACATATATATGAAAACATGAAACTTTTATATCTGAGAATAGTGGATCTAGATTGCTAAAAATAGCTAGTGATAACTTGGAACACATGGAAGCATTACTTACAACAACCTCCCTTAATTTTTACATGAAAAATTACAATACTAAAAAACACTTACAAATATTTTGTCGTATCTGTCTGATATGGTCTTCATTAGCACTTACATCCACTCTAGAATATCATAGACAATTTTCTTTCTTCACCACCACAACTCTAAGCTATAATTTGCCCAATCTCCATTTAAATTTTTTTTTTTTTTTTTTTTTTTTTTTTTTTTTTCATCGTTGATGTACTTTGCATAATTGATGCTTCTCAACCTCTCGAAGGATAGTCTCGATACTCAATCATTCTACAGAACTGACACCATATGTTGAATAGATGACCTTTCACTATATTCACCAATTATCTAGAATAACAATCTAGATAGTGAATGTCTTAGTCATTCAATTACACAACTTGAAATTTCATAAAAAAACCTATATTGATGCTCTCAGAGCACGACGAGTCACATCAACTTGACCTTATTAAGAACAAATTATAACTATTGCTCTTGAAGCATGACAGGTCACATCCGTTTGTCCAATAGTTTGCCTATTATTTGTGGTTTTGCATCATTTATAAAATATCGCACACACAACAACCATACCACTAAATAATCAAATGTATTTCCTCCATGTGCACTTTGGAAAATGAGTACCAATATTAGTGTCATTAAAACACCGTAAAAAAGAATACATGAACAAATCCACATTGTAGATCAAAAGAATATTGTCGAAATTGAAAGGAATGCGACTAATGAGAAACATGATCTTAGTAGATGCATAAGATTTCCAAATTTATTTTCCATGAAGAGAAATCAACATCTAGTGATCAAAATGCTTCTTCTACAGCAGTGGACATCAATTTTGATGTCATCTTGGTCCCTCATTATTAAAGGAGGCTTCATTCCATCACACATAAATTGTAACAAATCCGGGAATTGAAATTCTAGATATGAGGTTTGTATAACCATAAAGTTTAGCACAAATCATAGACCACCCAGATCTATTGGAGGGAAGCAACCCATTGACTCACTATAGAATCCCCCAATGTCATATTAGATAATATTTAGAAAATAGTGCAATAAGCAATGCTTGGTGTGTTGAAGGTTGTATCAAAACATGCCATTCAACACCTAAGAGCACAAAGACACCATGAAAGGATTAATATGCCAAATCCATCATGAAAAGATATAATAATTTCACTTGATTAGATCCTAACAATTTTGGCATGAATGGCGTCAAACTTCAGTTGTAATGACTCTCTCCACAACTTTCTTCTCGAACAGGATTAGATCCGAGTAGGTTGACATGGATTGAGGTTCTTCCTTGTGATATTTGTAGAAGAGTCTCTCCTTCACATTTCAACCTCATTACCAAATAAATATAAGAGTGGGTTATCTTCTCTTCATGCACATAGCAGCGGTTCCTCTCTATTCAACAAATTTTTCCACTAACACAGTGAAACCAAAACAATGGGTTCTAAACACACACACACTCCATCACACAAAAAATATTTTTTGCTCTCCTAGGCTAGCCTATGCACAAATGAGTATCGTCTTTAAAATTGCATGGTATCAACCCCTCTTATGAGAGAGTGAGGGCATAACCAACCCTGATACCATGATAGAAATTTGAAGGTGAGCATGAGAGAGCGACTGCGCACAAAACAAATCACACACACACACTATAATTTTATTGATCTCACAAAGGTCACATATATGGGAATACATGGAACTTTTAGATCTGACAATAATGGATCTAGATTAATAAAAATATATAATACAACTAATAGTCTAGGAACTTACAATTATAGCTAACGACAATGTGAAACACATAGAAGCATTACTTCCAACATATTCACATACCCATTTTACTTGAATTCAAATGTCTTGTTTTCATCATTTTTTTATTTAGAATTATTAAAGATATGGTTTTCCCTTTAGATTTCCTCTCTTCGTCATACAACAACTTAGGAACATCCACACACACAAATATACATACATATACATACATATACATACATATATAACATATATAATATATATATATATATATATATATATATATATTATATATATTATATATATAAATATATATAAGAGAGAGAGAGAGAGAGAGAGAGAGAGAGAGAGAGAGAGAGAGAGAGAGAGAGAGAGAGAGAGTATTGAATTGAATTGAGTTTATGTGATTATTAAATTTTGGATTCCGAATTTCATTCATTCATTATCACCCTTGTTTCCATCATTAATATTTGGAATTCTTATCTCATCTTCTATTTATCATGTTATTGCAACAGGTTCCACACCTAGAAAACTGCCATAAGAATAGTAGCCTTCCGCTTAATCAAAATATTTCTAATCTTTTTCAATGGCCTTTATCTTCATGGAATCTGTACTGTAAAATCTTGAAAAAAATGATCTCTTTGGCATGCATGAAATTTTTTCTATAGTTGGGTTACAATAAAATGATATTAAATATTTTTGTGGTGTGGCGCTTGGACAAAGAATAATCTGTATTGGGTGTTACATTCAATGTTATTGAGGGATCACAAGAATATTGGTCAGTGTCCATTGTGTGAGAAATTAAAAATATGTAACCAATGCATGCAACATGAAGACATTTATTTGAAACTATTTTCATTAAAGCATTGTTATGACTAATCTCATGTATGAAGAAGAAGATATACAACATGGAAGCCAAGAGGTTTCTAAAATTGCTTCTAACTCTAGCCAAAAACCCAACCTCTAGCTCAAACTAAGCTAGCAAAAGGATGCCCAATCCTACCTAGACCATTAAGAGGTAAAGAAGGAGATCATCTTGAATAATAAGGATAACAGTAAAGTATTATCACTTCCAAATTTAAAGATAATTTTTGGAATGATAAGGAGTTAGAAGGAAAATGAAGCTAAGGTATTATGAGTTGATCTACTACAATCTCAAAAATTAGACTTATCTTCGTATCATGACCAATACTAAGAAGGAAATGAACATTTCTTAGGTAAGAATTAATTATCGTGAGATTCAAATTGAATCCTAGCATTGATCAATTCCGAAAACTCCTTCGAAGTAAAGAGTATATCACCTTTGAAATATCAATAGGGTTGAAGATGAAAAACACTTTCTCTTGGATTCCATCTTGTACTTACATCCATTTTAATTTTCAAAAAATTTCCACACTACCAACCTTCTTGACTTGTTAGGTAGAAAAACCAGGATAATGTACATCAACACTTCTCTCCCTTATTTTGGATCATAGAAATAAAATGTTAATGAATCTCATTTAATCTTTTATTTTCTTAAGGTCTAATTAACCATATTGGTCCTAGTAGACATTAATCATCATCATCATCATCATTTAACCCTGCATATTGAGATCTTTTATTTATGACCGACATTGATTTTTTATTGTTATTAATATTTTAAATTCAACATATTATTTTATATTCAAAATTTGAAATTGCACATTTCCCTTTTATAATTCTTATGAGAAAATAATTTACCTTTTTTACATTTAATTTTGTCATTCTACAACCCAGTCGAGGGGGATGTGTAATTCAATTAGTGTTCAAACTCTAGTCAAATTTAGATATAATAAAAATAATAATCAATATACATGTTCAATTATTTTTATTTGTCTCACTATACTTCCTCTATTATTTGATATTGCAACCTATTGTAGCCACTACAAACCCCCTCCAAAAATTTTCCCATGATTTGATTTTGGGACCTCCCTTTGCCCATAAGATGTAATGTACCTCCATGGCCTACCGGGAAAAATAGCCCCTAACGCCCTAAATCTTGAAAATTTTCCTTAGATATAATTAAGATTCCATGTTCCTTTCTCCTAGTCGGACTGCTACATCACATTCAAGAAATAAACTTATACCATAGACACATTGCCTCATCTCCCTCAAATGATTTTATAAACATAGCCACAGTTGGAAGGAAGGAGGAGTTATAACGTGCAGCCGTCAAACCTTTGGTGACATGCATGGCACCAATATTCTCGACCATTAGATATATATATATATATATATATATATATATATATATATAACTTATTTCCTATTAGTTATGCATGCCTCTATATCTCATGCCAATAACTTTATCAACACTAATAATCCTAGTTAGCATATGCATGCATAAACTTTATAAAATCCATTAACTTAGTTAATCACATGCATAATAAAATTTCATCAGTTGCATAATAAGGTAACTTCCAAGCAACAGACAGAATGCAAATCTAGCCTCATTGAATATCTATGTAATAGATCATCTGAGCATCATAGACTATTCTGTTAATTATAATTTACCATAATGATCTACATGCATCTATCATTAACTTCCTTGTTAAGCTAGAGACTTTATAAACATTAAATACTTACCTCGTTCCTTCACTAACATAATGAAGACCACCAAATGCATAATAATGAAATCAATCACATGAATACAAATAGCAACATACTAACATATAGGCAAAAATGGGGCAACATATCCAATATTTTATCGAATTCACGTGGCTTAATCCTTCTACTAATTTTAACATGAAATACATTAAGAAGCCATATGCATAAACTACGATTCTTCCAAACTAAAAATTAACACAACATCTATATAACTGAACCAAATACTATAATGACATAATGGTTAAGAGACTGACATACAAGCATCCCACGCATTTGAATCCAACTAAAACCTCACTTGGAGAGTAGAGCACCACCACCCAACCATGAATAACCTCTGATTCCTCCTGACTCGAGGTTCCTTCCAAGGATCAACTGTCCTCAATTGATCAATGCAATGGGTACTTAATACCTTCTTTCATGATTAGTTTCATTAGCAGCATCCCACTTTCATGGATTTTTCCATTCTCCTAGGTCTTTTTTGGAAAAGCTCGTCTCTCTCTCCCACAAGGCCTTTCTTCATAAAATCTTGCCTTTATCTCCCGCAAAGTTTTTATGTTCAATGGATCTTTATCTCCCATCCATCCAAGCTTATCCAGAATCAAATCTAGAAGCTTTATCATGAAATATTTATCTCTATCCCATTCCTCAATGGGATTTGGCAAGAATCTCATCTTTCTTGGTGCTCCACCCTCCAAGTGATTTATTTTATTAATTTATTTAATTACATATTTCCTTTTCATATTACATATCATACCTAGCTTTCCTCAGCTTAGGTTTAAAATAGTTTAACCCACAAAGGAGGGTATCACACCTGGCTTTCCTTAGCTTAGTTTTACAATAATTTAACAAAAACATGAGGGGTGTTACATACTCCCCCACTTAAACTTTACAATGTCCTCGATGTGTCACTGCATCATGCTCCGTCATTTGATCCAAATCTACCAATGTACATGAGCTACAATGAGTGGTCCCAGCATATCTCCTTCCATAGCTACCTATAACATTATTTTCAAACCATCTATGAGAAGTTATAGATGCAAAAATTTAACTATGATAAATATCACGATCTGTTACTCAATGTTACTAAAGAAACTATTGCTCATTTTTCATTTTATCTGAAGAATGTAGTTTCTATTTTGGCATTCTTCCAAGCCTTTGTGTAACTGCCAAACACCTGCCTCTTGCAGTTTCTCTCCATACAACACATCTGTTAGCATATTTTACACATCAATATGCTTGCAATGTCATAACAGATTAGTTCACGTAATCATATATATTCAAATATATTTTCACCATATACATTCATCATAATTGTATGTATGCAAAGCTAAAATTAACAGTGGTTACTTATCCTTGAACCTCTACTTACTTCCCTTCCTTTGTGCAACCTCCAGGTCAGTTTCCCTGCCAGACATCTACCCAATGTATTCATGCATAGATGCACACAATGTGTATTATACACACCGATATAAATGCCATATTTCAATCATGTAACACATGTAATCAGATCGGTACTTTATGTATTGTTGTACATAGTACCATCTGTGCTACAACCCATCATACCATCCCCATGGTATCACCTACACAACATAAGTTTTAACCATATGTTTTCCACTATGTTAGAATCATGCCTAAAATTCATTTATCTATTTCTGATAAATAGAACAATTGTGCTTAATTTATAAGGAATTTCGATGAACAAGGTTCATTTATGTAATCCAAGAAAGTTTTATGTCAAGTGCAGTTCATTTTCACATTTCATTTGGTTGTAACACAATATCAGTAGCATGGTATTGTATTCATGCATCTTTTCATCTTAATCATACCATCTACTTAATGTTCTAAAGCAAATATTAGCTCATAGATTTTAAAGTTTAATATTCATCAGATCATACTCCATTATTAATTAATTCATCTCGTATGATCCATTATTGCTTTGCTCATAGATTTTAAAGTTTAATATTCATTAGATCATACTCCATTATTAATTAATTCATCTCGTATGATCTATTATTGCTCTTTTTATGCCTCAAAAACTTGTTGTCCATGCATAATTGAGTGTAGTTATATATGAAAGTTTTTTCTACTTCCATTCCTACACCACTTTTATTTGTAATTGTTTATGATCTCAAGGTACTTACATGTTAGCTCCTCTTTAACATTAAATCACCCTTAACCAAAAGATGATTTATCCGTTTTATGAATTCACGTTTGAATTATGCAACATTTCTTATGTTGTCCAGACACATTGTCAATGGAATCCAATAAGAGAACTTCCCAAAATTGCTTAGTGCAAATTATGCATTTCATTTTGTATGATATCATCTATTTAAATAGATTGTTAGATACCATTTAATTGACCCAGTGGTCCCTAAAATTTGTGCTACTTCATCAATTACTATGGTTTGTACTCAAGGATACTTATAGATTCCATTATGCATATCCATCGAAAGATGCATATGTCCTTGAAATCTGTTAAAGTTAAGTTGCCCCTTAATCATACTTCCTTCCAACCGAAGAATAAATCACATTGCATGTAGATGCATTAATCAAAGGATTAATTTGAATGACAATTTCTACAGTTATATAGTCTTGTACTATAACATGTTCTCACCATCATAACACTATTTCCTGAAAACCTTTACCATGGTATAATACTTTCATAGAAATTATACCATCTATAATTTGTTTTCATAACATGACGACCATAGTTTAATCTTTGACCAGAGTCAACTACCACATATTCCCAAGTAAGCATGGTAAATTTACTTTTTGGTGTTATCATAGTCCATTTTTATGAAAAATGTGATTCTTTCACACATGAACACAACATGTGTAACTGTGCCATTCAAGTAATCATATCTTCCTTCCATATCCATTAATTGTTACTAATATTAAACAAAATCTAACAACATTACTTTTAAGGCATTTGCTCACTAAGGCACATTACATGCTATAACAACTTAGTTATAAGATTTTTTGTGACAGTAAGGACTAATAACCTTCAATTTCCTTCTCCAGCCTGACTCTTAAACATAGTCATAATTTATTAATGCATACTTTTCCTATTTATTATTGGAACAGAACAACCCATGTATGTATAGCTTGATTTAGACTCAAGACTCTTTATTATATGGATGCATGATACCAAGACCCTTCTATCATCAACCAATTGATAAATACAATATTCTTACAAGGCTATAATACTTAACGCACATGTGCTTACATGGAAGATTCATATAACTCATTACTATGCATCGATATTAAGCATGATCCTCTTTAAAACATGTTTATCTGAATGAGCACTCAGTCAGACTATGGTAACACATACAAAAAAATTCATGACAATGCATGGGTATATGTATCATTACACAACAATAAGAAAATGATACAACCACGAGCTTTCTCTATTGTGTAATCCTCCTTTCCAGGATTAGGTGATTTATTTAGCCATGCATCTATACAACAATTGTACCAATCACTATTTAAAATTTTACTTATAGGAATAACCAATTTTATTTCATTTGACTATAGTTTTCCACACAGATCATCAACTGATACATCTTATAGATGTCATGGATTTGGGATTTCGAACCAATGGTAGAAATTGTGTTAGAGTTTAACCAAATCTCTTCTAATTCCTCCTCATCATTCATTTATAAGAAATACCAATTTTTTCCCCAGTTTTCTTTTATGTACATCTAGTTGCTATCATGCATATATATGTATTTTAGCTTCACCTCCGAAACCACAATCTCCACATGCTAAAGCATGACTAGTTTGGAGATTTACATGAAAAATCAACACAATAAACTAGAATTGTAGGTAGAAAATTTCCTTTTCTCCTATACATAAATGATTATACATAAGGATTTAACTCTTCTACGCAATTCTAAATGAGCAGTTATTTTCTCATGCATAAATATTTATCTAGTTATATATTAGAAGCATACTATGTTCCATACTAAAGATAGTGATGATCAAGTTCAAATTCAAAAGAGGTCTCACCCATCGATATACGTTCAACTCATAAAAATATATATATAAATGTGAGTATTTCTGCTTATACATAATGGTCCATGTAGATGTTACCATGAGTAGGATAGCTCTATGGCCCAAGCAATAGCATCTACCTACTATGCCTCTCATCACTCACTCTACTCTTTGATGCAATAAGAGACACATGCTTACTTTGGTTGCGGGTACTCATTAAGGTTTAAAATCATATGTACTGTTATGGTTTTCCATATCTAATCATCATGGACTTCCCATGTACCAAGAATTCCTTTTTGACTCTTAAGATTCTTTATTTCTTAATTTCAAAGCTAGTTTAACAAAATTTTGTCTCATTTAATTACTTCCACCTACCAAAAAGAAAATGGTATGATTTGAAACTAGCATGAACATACATGCCTTTGTTCATCTTCCATGTTTTTGTCCTGTTTCGAAATCTTATTGATGGAATAAAAATTACTTACTATTAAAATCGTTCAAAGGAAATACACATTTTTTTGAATGTTGACTTTTGTGCTGGGGATATGGAATCAATTACATAGATTTGAATCGCGAACCTTTTCCTTACTAGAAGAGTTTATCGATTCCAATGCATCATTTCCTTCCAAAATACAACATATATAGACAGAAATTTTGGCGGCCTGGGTGCAGGCAATATGGACAACCTCTCAAACCTAGTTACAATTTCTTCAATATCAGGCCAAAATTCTCCCTTTGCTTCAATTGGCATATCAGTCATTTAACTGAGAGCCTCATGGATTTTCCTCTGATCCACACAACCCTTATTAATTAATAAATAGGGCTTTTGTTCCTATTGGAACTGTAATTCGAAAAGAATTACCCAAAAACACTATCTGTGGGGTTTTGGTATGGATTTATGTAACACACTATCGACACTTTCATAAATGAGGAACTTGCATTTTTTTGTGAAGAATACACTATTGGCAGGTATTTTGTTCCAAGGGAATGAAATACATTATCGATGATTTTCAACACTGTCGTGACAGTTAAGTGGTCTTGGTGTAATTCCAAGGGAATTACACTTCCACCTTATATTTCAAGTCCTTGCGTTAAATGAAAATAACACTATCAACACTTTTTATAATCACCCTTTCCACCCTTTTCCCGATGCGATAATCTACAATCATGATCGATGACTTCCAAAGTGCCTATGCTTCGTTCCGTCCACCTCCAGGTTTGCGATGCGATCATCCCTAAGGACCCGATGCTCCTTTCCACCCTTCTCTATAATGTTTTGGGTTTGGAATGTTCGGATTTCACACTTAGCAGTTCCAAAGTCTCTCCACTCCTCTTTCACTTCTCTGATGCAATATTTTTTTAGACCCGATATGGGTATGAACCAAATCCAATAAAGTTTTAGGTTTGGAATTGTTTTCCGCTTAAGGAATTATCACGATTTCTTTGTGTAAACAGAGTTTTCTATGAAATTTTGTAAAATGGCTTAAGAAGCCTACGTGTTCTGATTATGAAGGGAAAACGATTCAAAAGGGTAAGTCTAATCATCAGTTGGAAAAAATGAGGCTAATTTATTCGTATTCAATCTCAAAGTAAAACGATTGTGCTGATACACACATACATATATCATAAAACAAAGAACTATCAAATTAAATGCAAGTTCATACTACTTCCATCCCAACTCCAATTTTGAGCCTCCCTTCATTTTATTTATAATAAATAGATAAAGCCTTATTAGCCATCATCCTTTACAAAAGCATGCTTTTATGTAGGGCACTTTAAATAAATCATGCATAAAACTTATTATCACTTATCCATGAGCGATTATTACAAAATACTTTTATTCTTAAATCTATCCATATCTTAAACTTAGAAAAGCATGGAAACTGCTTGGTAAAGGACTCCACTCCTTTGCCTGTAGATTTTTTTTTGGATTTTTGGAATATGTTTGAATATTTTTTCCTCTAAGTCACATGCTCCTTCATCAGAGTCCTGAGGACAAAATTCTTCATATGCTCTTGTCCATGAGTTCATCTACAGAACTGCCCAATTTTTGTAGCATGTCTTCTATAACCCAAGTAGCTTCAGCAGTCGACTGATCCTTCCACTTTATCAAATACTGGAAGTACTCTTGTCCCCTTGTTTCCTTAAACACATTCTTGTCCAAAATTCTTTCTAGCTGTAAATTATTTGTTGTGGGTAACTGTTTTACCCAGTCAATCTCTTGGGTCTCTTGATCTTGTGTTGTATCATCTGAATTTTCACCTTCATAATTATACAAGTTTGTGACATTAAAAATTTGTGATATTCCAACATCATGGGGTAACTCAATCTCGTAGGCATTTGTAGAAAATTTCCTCAACACTCTGCACAGTCTAGTTTTTCAGAACTTCAATTTGTTATACTCCCTTTTTGGAAATCTCTCCTTTCTGAGATGTGCTAAAACTAGATCTCCAACTTCAAAGTTTACCTCTCTTCTTCTCATTTCTGCTCTGGTTTTGTATTTGATGTTGCTATCCTATAGCTACTACTTCATTTGTTCATGTATTTCCTACATTCCCGAATCAAAGTCTTCACCCTCTGCACTTCTAATCTATTCTTTTCCCAAGTTTCTTAACTTAGCTACTCCTCTTGGGTGCATTCCATAAATAATATGGAATCAAATTTATCCTATACTCCTGTTAGGTAAGTCATTATATGCATAGTCAACTTGTGCCAATACTTGATCCCATTTCTTTGGATGTTGTGCAGTAAGGCTCCTTAAAATATTGCCTAAACTCTTGTTCACCACTTCAGTCTGTCTATCAGTTTGTGGATGATAGGAAAAAATGAAACTTAATTTATTTCCTAGCTCCTTCCATATTGTCCTCTAGAAATTCCCAACAAATTTGGAATCCTTGTCTGAGACAATACTTTTAGGCAACCCATGCAATATTACAATCTCCTTAAAAAACAACTTAGCAATGTGAGAAGCATCACTAGTTTTATAACATGGAATAAAGTGTGCCATTTTTGAAAATCTATCCACTACAAAAAAATTGAATCATTACTTCTTTAAGTCTTTGGTAAGCCCAAAACAAAATCCATACTTACCATATCCCAAGTTCTATTTGGAATTAGTAATGGAATATACAAACCTATGTTTTGGCTTCTTCCCTTTGCATGTTGATAGACTTTGCAAGTTCTCACATACTTCTCCACTTCAGATTCCATTTTCGGCCAGAAATAAAATCTATTTAGATGCTCATAAGTCTTCTCTATGCCAAAATGTCTTGTAAGCCCTCCACTATGTTTTCCTTTGATTAAATTCTCCCTCATTAAACTTCTTGGTATGCACAACTGATTTTTCTTAGATAACAGTCCATGTTTTAAGAAGTAATCCAACCATCTAATCCTATCCACCAAAACAAGAATTTTAGTAGCCTCAAATGCCTCTTTGAAATCTGAGTCAGTCTTATACAATTCTTTAAGAAAATTAAAACCCAACACTTGGATTTGAATCTCTTGAAATAATACATTCCTCCTACTTAAGGCATCTGCAACTTTGTTTGACAACCAATTTATATGCTTCAAAACAAAATGGAAACCTTGAAGATATTCTACCATTTAGCATGTTTCTAGCTGAGCTTTGGCTGCTGCATTATAAAATGTAATGCATGGTTATCTGAATAAAGGATAAATTCTTTTGACATTAAATAATGCCTCCATTTTTTTAATGACTGCACAACAGTGTAGAACTCCTTGTCATAAGAAGAATACTTCCTTTTTGAATCATTCAAATTTTCACTAAAATAGGCTATTGGTCTATCTTGTTGGCTTAAAACACCTCCAATTACTTCTCTTCTAGTATCACACTTCAATTGAAAAGGTTTAGTAAAATTAGGTAGACCCAAAATAGGCTTTTCAGTGATTTTCTTCTTTAATAGCTGAAAATTCTTCAATGCTTCAACAGTCCATCTAAATACCTGTTTCTCCTTCTTTATGGTCTCAATAATAGGTGCATTAATCTTACTAAAATTCTTGATGAATTTTCTACAAAATCTAGCAAGACCATGAAAACTCCTTACCTCAGAAACACTCTTGGGTGAAGGCCACTCCATAATTGCCTTGATCTTCTCTAGATCCATCTTCAACCCTTCAACATAAATAACAAAACCCAAGTACACTAGCTGTTCTTTCATGAATGAACACTTCTTCAAATTCAGTAATAATTTCTCTAGCTACAGCCTTTGTAAGACATAATTTAGATGTCTCATGTGCTCCTCCTTAGACCTACTATAAACTAATATATCGTCCATATACTATTACAAAATTACCAATGAACTCTTTAAGAACTTCATTCATTAGTCTCATAATTGTACTTGGTGCATTTGACAACCCAAAAGGCATTACTCTCCACTCATATAATCCCTCATTTGTCTTAAAATCGGTTTTCCACTCATCCTCTTCTCTTATCCTTATTTCATGATACCCACTTTTAAGATCTAGTAAATACTTTTCTCCACTCAAGAAATCCATTGAATCATCAATTCTAGGTAATGGAAATCTATACCTGATTGTGATTTTATTGATGGCTCTTGAATATGTACACATTCTCCAGACTCCACCTTTCCTTGGACTCAACACTGTTGGTACTGCGTGAGGACTCAAGCTTTCTCTGATCAACCCTTTGTAAAGCAATTATTGCACCTACTTTCTAACTTCTTCATTTTCTATAGGAGTCATTCTATACTGTACTTTATTAGGTAGACTTGCTCCACGAATCAAATCTATATGATGGCTAATTCTTCTAATGGGTGGAAATTCATTTGGCAAATCATCAACAATAATATCATAATATTTCTCCAACATTTCTTGAATTTCGATGGGTAAATTAGAAATTTTAGTAGAAGTCATTATTACATTGGGCTTGTAAATTACAACAAAATTTACCTCATTTTCTTCAGTCTACTTCAAGTATTCCTTTCCTCCAAGTAACAGAGTTTTTGGATCAATCTTCTTTCCTAGTACATCTTCTTCTTGCATAGGCAGCAACGTATGATTGACACCATCCTTCCCAAACTTGTAAGTGTTTCTTTTCCCATCATGCATGGCTCCTCTATCATATTTCTAAGGTCTTCCAAGCAATATGTGACACACATCCATTGGCATCACATCACATACAATTTTATCTTTATACTTGCCCACCTAAAATTCCACTTCACACTGTTCATTGACTAATAGTTGATGTCACATTTGCAACCATGACACCTTGTAAGGTGTTGGATGTTTCAATTTCTTCAGCTTCAATTTCTCCACCACTTCTGTAGAGACCAAATTGTCAGTGTTGCCACTATCAATGATCATCTAGCAACATTTCCCTTGGACTTTACACACTATCCTGAATAGATTCTTTCTTTGTGATGGTTCAACCACCTCCTTTACTGGCTTGAGAAAAAAATTATTAATTACCAAATATTCTCCTATCTCTAGTATATTTTCCTCTTCTACCATTACTAGTGCTAGTACCTCTCCCTCAGCTTGAGCAATGGTTGCATTCCTCTGATTTGTTTTTGCATTCTCTGGGCACTCAAAAGCTCTGTGTCCCAATTTGTTACATCTATAACATCTTATTTCTTTGCCTCTTGCATCACCTCCTATGGGTGCATACTGGGTTGACTTGTTGCTAGCTCCATCTTTAGGTGTTGTAGATCTCCCTCTACCACCTTCACTTCCCCTTCCTTGGATAGTACCTCTCCTTCTAATAGACTGCTTCCTCATGATTGTTTCTTCAGCTTTCAGTGCTATCTGATAAGCTCCCTCTACTTTTTTAGGAGACAATAGACTTATCTCATCTTGAACATCCATCCTAAGGCCATTCACATATATAGCCACCTTCTCATCTGGGCTTCTCCAACTCTTATGCTTACCTTGTAGAATTCCTTTGTGTTTATTTTACTGTTAAAGACCTTTGTCTAAGATTCTACATTTGTCTAAACAAGGTTTGCTGATAATTGCTTGGCAGAAACGTACCTCTTAGTTTTGCTACCATCCTACTCCAATTCTTGATTGGTTGCTTGCCAAGTCTCTTCCTTTCTGCCTACACACCATCCCACCAAAGCACTGCATGGCCTTTTAACTTGGTGACAGCAAACTTGAATTTCTTCTCATCTTTTTGTTCTTCATAATCAAAGCATTTCTCCATGCCATTACTCCAACCTATCAATTCTTCTGGATTCAGTCCTCCTCCATATATTGATACCTCAGTCTTTGGCCTGGCTGTGGATCTCAATACTAACTGAAAGAACCTCATCTTAGGAGTAACTGCTACAGCTTCCTCCTCTGCAGCTTATATCACAGGTTCACTAACATCTCCATCATCTATGTTCCTCCATGCATCCAATCTAGCTTGCATCTGTTGCAAAACTTCAATCACTTTAGTGTTTTCAACAGGCCATCCTCTTCCACCACGTCCTCATCCTCTTCCAAATTTGAAATCCATAGTAACTTTTCTTCTCCTACCTCTGAGATTCAATCCAATGTTAGTTGGCTGCTCTGATACCACTATGGTGGCCTAGGTGCAGGCGATATGGACAACCTCTCAAATCTAGTTACAATTTCTTCAATATCAGGCCAAAATTCTCCCTCTGCTTCAATTGGCGTATCAGTCATTTAGCTTATAGCCTCATGGATTTTCCTCCAATCAACACAACCGTTTTTAATTGATAAACAGGGCCTCTGTTCCTATCACAACTGTAATTACAAAAGAATTACCCAAAAACACTATCGGTGGGTTTTTGGTATGGAGTTCATGCAGCACACTATCAGCACTTTCATAAATGAGGAACCTGCATTTTTTTTGTGCAGAATACACTATTGGCGGGTATTTTGTTCCAAGGGAACAAAATACATTAACGATGCTTTTCAACACTGTCGCGGTGGTTAAGTGGTCTTGGTGTAATTCCAAGGGAATTACATTATCATACTCTATTTCAAGTCCTTGTGTTAAATGAAAATAACACTATCGACACTTTTTATAATTGCCCTTTCTACCCTTTTCCCAATGCGATAATAGGAAATCGCTAACGACGACTTCCAAAGTGCCTATTCTTGGTTCCATACACCTCTAGGTTTGTGATGCGATCGTCCTTGCAGACCCAATGCCCCTTTCCAGCATTCTCTATAATGTTTAAGGTCTGGAATGTTGGGATTTCACACTCAGCATTTCCAAAGGCTCTCTACTCCTATTCTGCTTCTCTGATGCGATATTGGTTTGGACCTGATATGGGTATGAACCAAATCCAATAAAGTTTTAGGTCCAGAATTGTTTTCCGCTTAAGGAATTATCACGATTTCTCTCTGTAAATAGATTTTGCTACGGAATTCTGTAAAATGGCTTAAGAAGCCTATGCGTGCCCACTATGAAGGGAAATGATTCAAAAGGGTTAGCCTAAGCATCAATTGGAAAAAATGAGGCTAATTTATTTATATTCAATCTCAGAGTAAAACAATTGAGTCGATACATGCATACATATATCAGAAAACCTAGAACTATCAAATTAAATGCACAAAGAGAGGTTTTCTTAGTTGATACTACTTCTAGCCCGACTCCAACTTTGAGCCTTCCTTCATTTTATTTATAATCAATAGATAAATCCTTCTTGGCCATCATCCTTTACAAAAGCATGTTTTTACATAGGGCGCTTTAAAGCAATCATGCATAAAACTTATTATCGCTTATCCATGAGTGATTATTACAAAATACTTATAGTCTTAATTCTATCGCTATCTTAAACTTATTAAAGCATGGAAATTGTTGGCTAAACGACCCCACTTCTTTCCCTATAGATTTTATTGGATTTTTGGAATATGTTTGAAGATTTTTTCCTCTAAGTCATATGCTCATGCATCAAGTTTTCTAGTTTTCGTAGAGCTTATTATGCCATGATAAAATAATTGAGAGCCACAAACTTTTCTAGATATAGCAAGGACCCCAGTTCAGAATCAATTTCATAGTCTGGTCAACATCCTTCCACAACAAACGTATTTGTATACATGAACTCTAGAGTGCAGAATTATGGCGGCATCCACTATCGCATCATTAATAACATACTGATATCGACTGAATGTTATAGGTTGTTATCAAATCAATTGAGCAAATAACATAGTTATTAAAAAAATGGGTTTGAACATTCCATACTCAAAGAGAAAAATGTGAAACCACCACCAAAGTTGACACAAGGAATGTGATTATGTATCTTGAATCTCGACATATTCAAATCTCTCCTCCATAGAAAATGAAGCACGTGTAACAATAGTTCTATGCCCGAAAAACTATGATGCAACTCTTATTGATCGACGCCTTTGAGTATAATGAGAATGTTTAGGAATCTCATTTCCGATTTTGTTTAGAGAAAAGGATAGTGTGCAAGGAAAAGAACAATTTTTTCTTCTACATGAGTGAAAAACAGGGTTAAGTAATACTACTGAAAATCATCAAGAGACTGAAAAAATTATATTCCATCCTTCAGACGCTTACAAAGACATGACATCGATAAACCTTTGGACTAATACAATGTTGGTTCAAGCGGTTAATTTAAGCAAAGAAAGAAATGAACCTAAAACTGAATGGAAACCAAAGAAGATCGCACAAGTAAACACAATATTTTACGTGGTAAAACCTTGAAAGTGTGTCAAGGAAACATCCATGGGACAAGGTTTTCGATATTTATTTAATCAAGAATGATTCTCCATGATTACATTATCTCAATCATTCATCAGCTTGATAAGAGCCTCGCCTCTGTTACATAATTGTTATTCAGTATAAAACTAACTAGGAGTAACTAATAAATATTTTACTCAATTTTACACAATTCGTTGTCACATTTCAACAAACTCCACCTTGACAACAATTTTCCTAATCCCTTTCCAATTCTCATTCATAATCTCTTATGCAAACCAATAGAATTCAAACACCATCACAGACTCTCTAATGTAATTGGCTTCGTGAATATGTCTGCACAATTATCTTGCATATGGACCTTCTTGAGAGCTATTTTTCTACCATTGATCACATGTCTCATAAAATGATACCTTACATCAATGTGCTTGGTCTTGTTGTGATAAGCTGGCTTTGTATCCAAGTGAATAGCCCTTTGACTATTACAAAATACATTCACTCTCTCTTGCATCCTTCCAATCTCATCAAGTATACCATTTAATCAGATAGCTTCTTTACTGGCATCTGAAACAGCTATATACTCTGCTTCGGTAGTGGACAACGTAACTATTTCTTGAAGCTTTGACATCCAGCTAATTGCTCCACCTTCAAGAGTAAAGGAATAACCTGTAGTAGACCTCCTCTTTTCCAAATCACATGCATAATCAACACCCACATATCCGTAGACTGATCCTTCACTACCATTAAATATAATGCAATGGTCACTTGTGTCTCTTAAGTACTGAAGCACCCATTTGATTGCTTGCCAATTTTCTTCTCCTATATTTTCCATGAACCTGTTGACAACCCCAACTGCATGCGAAATGTTAAGTCTTGTAGATACCATCGCATACATTAAGTTTCCTGCAACATTTTCATATGGTACATGAGATGCATACTATTTTTCTTCATCAGTTCTAGGACTCAAAACCAAAGAAAGCTTAAAATGGGAAGCTAATGGAACATTAACAGGTTTCACACTATTCATACTGAACTTTTCAAGTACTCTTTCCACGTACTTCTACTGTGATAATCAAAGCTTACCATTTTTCCTACATCTCTGTATCTCAATGCCTATGATATGTTTGCTACTCGAAGATCCTTCCTATCAAACGTCCTAGATAGCTGAACCTTTAACCTATTGATCTCTTCCATGCTTCTGCTTGCAATGAGAGTATTGTCAACATACAAAACTAAGATAATGAATAAGCCACTGACACTCTTGAAGTATACATAATGATCATACTCACTTCTAATAAAGTTCTGGCTCACCGAGAAGGAGTCAAACTTCTTGTACCGTTGCCGGGTGACTACCTCAATCCATACAATGGTTTCTTGAGCTGGCAAATTAATCTTCTGTTGCGACCTTGTACAAAACCTTCTAGTTGTTCCATAATATATCTTCATCGAAATCACCATGTAGAAAAGTTGTTTAAACATCTAGTTGTTCTAACTCAAGGTTAAGTAATGTAGTTAGTGCCAACAAAATACAAATAGAAACAAGTTTTACAACTCGTGAAAAAATCTCATGAAAGTCAATACCTTCAACCTACGAATACCCTTTTGCTACCAGTCTCTCCTTATATCTTTTGATACTTCCATCAACTTTCCATTTCAATTTGAAGACCCATTTGCATCAAACAAAACTTCACCCTTCAGGAAGTTCTACAAGATCACAGGTATTGTTCTTGGCTAAGGAATCCATTTCTTCTTCCATAGTTTTCTTCCATTTTTTGCTATCTGTATCATCCACTACTTCTTGATAACAAGAAGGTTCCCCATCTTTAGTAGTCAAAGAAAAATCTGAAGTGGAATCTTCATACATTTTGGGAGTTTTTTTCCCTTGTAGACCTTCTTAGAGTGATTGGTTGCTAAACTGGTTCACTAACTTCAATAGTTTCCTTTGTATCTTCATCACATTTTCCTCCAGAAGTCTCTCCTTCCTTTCGACTTTTGAAAAAAGGTCTAGCCTCCAACTAAATTTGTTGATTTGGCAATACCTGTTCCTGCTCAATTCTTTCAATATTTGATTTTAGACTACTAATGACTAATGACTACTAATGAAGATTCATTAAATGTTACATGTCTACTAATGACTATCTTCCACAATGTAGGAACCCACAACCTGTATCCTTTCAACACATACTCATATCCAACAAAGACATAACATTTCGATTTTGGATCTAATTTTGAAAACTGATTTTTAGGAATAAGAGAATAAGCATCACAACCAAATATCCTTAAATGTGAATAATCACAAGACTGACTTGACCAAACTTCAAAAAATTTACAATTAATTGCTACTGAAGGTGATCTGTTAACTGAATAAAAATCAGTGGATACTGCTTCTACCCACAACTCCTTTTGGAGGTTAGCATTGTTGATCATGCCTCTAGCTCTTTCCATAAGAGTCTGATTCTTTGCTGAGGAGTATAAACATCAGTTTTATGTCTAACAATTCCTTCATCCTTACAATATTATTCAAATTCTAGAGAAGTAAATTCACCACCATTTTTAGTTCTTAAACATTTAAATGATTTTCCTGTTCTTTTTTTATACCATTGCTTTAAATTGTTTAAACACATTGAATACATCATTTTTCTTTTTTAACATAAAGAGCCAAAATCTTCGAGATATACCATCAATAAACGTTAATAAATATAAAGAAGCTCCATACGATACAGCAGGAGCTGGTCCCCATAGATCAGAATGAATATAGTCCAAAATTTATTTACTATTATGACTTCCAGTTGTAAACCTCTATTTACACTCTTTTCCATACACACAATGTTTACATAAATCCAACTTTAAATGTTTCAAATTAGGAATTAATTTATGGTTCATCAGTACGTGAAGACCTTTCTCGCTCATGCGACCCAATCACTGACGCCATAGGCGAGTACCTTCTTCTTCTTTCTTTGACACAATCACTGCTTCACTAACCTGGGCACTTCCTTTTGAGTCTATAAAGATTTCCAACCTTTTCTACTTTCATAACAGCTAGGGCGCCTTTTGAGACTTTCAGCACTCCATTCTGACCTGTAAAGTTATGAACCATATGAGTCTGAAATTCCCAAAGAAATCGATTTTTTGTTCAATTTAGGTACATATCTAACACTATTTAATGTTCTAACTGTATTATCATACATTTTAATCCTAATATTTCCCATCCCAATAGTATGGCATGATACATTATTGCCCATAAACACAGAACTACCATTAACAACTTCATATGAGGTAAGCCAATTTTTGTGTGGACTCGTGTGATGAGAAGCACCAGAGTCTAAAAACCAACTTTCAAAATTGTAAGAGACATTACATACAGGTAAAGTTTCATCTATCACACATAATTGTTCAATAGATAGCTTCATCTATCATACCTAAATAAACTTGATTTACTTCCTTCTTTGGATTTTTAGACTATTTTTGTTTCCAATAATCTTTCTTTAGGTGTCCAATTTTATTGCAATACCATCATTTGGCTTTATAGTTTTTGCCCTTTGATTTATACCTAGAAGAGACCCTTGTTTTCTCCCCTCTTTCTTTTCACTGTCGTCTGGCTACCATGGCTTATGATGTAGAGGTTTCAACATTGGAATTCTTCCTTACTTCTTCAGCTAACAAGGCTCCCACAGCTAAATCAAATTCCAAGGACTCAGTTGTGCTCAAACTAATAGAGGTAACAAATTGGTCCCATGACTTAGGTAGGGAACACAGTAAGGTGATAGCTTTGTCTTCTTCCCGAAATTTAACTTCCATATCCGACAATTTGCAAATAAGTATATTAAAAAGATTTAGATGTTCTGCAATTTTTGCACCCTCCTTCATCTGAAGGTTACACAATTATCTTTTTAGATAAATTCTTCTTGTTAACGATTTGGTCATATATAAAGTTTCAAGTTTTCCCCACAAACCTATTTTTGAAGTTTCTTTAACTATATTGAAAAGAACTTCATCTGCTAGGCATAATGTGATGGTACTGAGAGATCAGACATCCAAGTCCCCCCAGTCCAAATTTGTCATGCCAACATGTTTCCTCTTCACCCTATCTAATTCTTTGTGCAACCCAGAAAACCCCTAACTTTCAGTTTTCATAAAGCGAAGTTGTTCTTGCCAATGAATTTCTCCACCTCAAACTTTGCATTTGTCATCTTGGCCATTTATTTCCTCCTAGGGTTTTGGTCTTTCAACTAGGGTTTCCTTTAAAAATTATTTTGATTTCTCTTCTTCCAACTAGGGTTTTCAATATTTTTTGCTCCAATTTTTTTTACTAGAATTCTCTTCCTTTCCAAAAAAAAATTGTGCATTCTTTTCTTGAAATTTACTGAAGTACAAAAAAAAAAAAATCTACAACAGTTTTCTAAAAATTCATTTTTGTTTAATTTTAGTTTACTGAAAAATATCTCTATTCTTCAATTTAAAAAAAAAAAAACCTTTAACAAACCCTACTTCAGTTCCCTGAAAAAAATTCTTTTCTTCAATTCAATGAAGTTATTCAGCAAATTTTGTTGGAAGAAAAAAAAATACCTGGCCTCCACACTGAGAAACAATGCTAGTTTTTCCCTTCAAAAACCCTCTTCATGTAGTTTTTGCACACCAGACTGCTCTGTGGCACTGTGCATCCCTCCAATGATGGACAATGCTCCACCAATGATGAATGATTTATGACTCTGGATAGGCTAGCAACTTCAAGGTAATTCTAAATCAGCTCTAAATAGGCCAATAACTTCGAATTACTGTGTTCAACCGTTCTCTGACATCATGACCACCAAGAACTGAAGTGGCTCAAACATGGGCTTCTATGGTGGAAGGGACTTAAAAAAAGGGGCACGGAAGGGGCACACCAGTTTTATAATTAGAGGTTCAAATGCAAGCAAGCCGGCTTCATTTCTTCTGGCAATATTCTTCCTCAATATCGACAGGGACAACGGCTTTTTCTCCTTTCAAAAATCCAAGTAGTAGTGTGGTTTCATTTGATGGAAGCAACATTCAAATTTAAAACAACTGACTACACTACTCCTCAATGGCTGCAAAATCTCCCCTCAATGCATTTGTCTCACGGTTATGGTTGTAAAAAAATTTTCAACTTACTGCTCACTTAATATACTGCACTCATACCACTTATTGGTTCGAGTAGTTAATTTAAGAAAATAAATAAATGAAACTAAAACTGAATGTAAACAAAAGAATATCAAACAAGTAAACACAATATTTTAAGTGGTAAAACCTTGTCAGTGTGTCAAGGAAACATCCACGGGGCAAGGGATTGGATCGTTATTGCATTACGTGTCCTTCTTTGCACCATTTCTATTATCCAACCAGATTGGATAAATGAATCAAGGGATGAATGGAAGAATGACGAAGAAGTTTGGGCACTCATTCAAATGACACAACAAGATCCCAATACATTTGATACATTTAGTTGGAAAAATGATTCGTTATGGTACAAGGATTGGTTATACCTATGTAAGAATTCCCATCTCAAACAGAAGATTCTTAGGAAATTGCACACCTCTCCCTTAGGACGACACTCAAGATTTCTAAAAACTTGCCATAGGGTTAAGAAGGATTTTTTTTAGGATGGACTTAAATCGGATATTCAAAAGTTTGTGGCAGAATGTTTGGTTCATCAACGAAATAAAGTTGAAACAATTAAGACCCCAGGACTATTACAACCCTTATCCATTCCAAGCTAACATTTGGAGGAGGTTCCAATGGATTTTATCACATGCTTACCCAAGTCCAAACAAAAGAGTGTTATCGTGGTGGTAGTTGATAGACTTACCAAGTATGCACACTTTTTTGCATTATCTCATCCATTTAAAGTGAGTACTGTTCTACTGCATTTATGGAAAAAAATTCAAAAGCTACATGAAACCAAAAGATTATTATAAGCGACAGAGATCCCATTTTCACTGGAAATTTTTGGACAAAATTATTTTCTTGTCTTGGGACTCAGTTATCTCATAGCTCATATTATCATCCTCAATCTGATGGGAAAACTGAGATAGTAAACAAATGTTTGGAAGGATATCTTTGTTGCTTTGTATCTGATAAACAGACATAATGGGTCAAATGGATGACTCTAGTTGAATGGCAGTATAACACTTCCTTCCATACTGCAACCAAAATGACCCCATTTATGGCACTTTATGGATATCATCCACCCTCCATCACATCATATTTAGGAGAAAATTCTAAGGTTGAAGCAATGGAAGATCACATCGAGCATCAGCAACAAGTTCTCCAACTCTTAAAGGATAACCTTACCTTGGCGCAGAATAGAATGAAACAATAGGCAGATCAACATCACAATGAAATAAGTTTTGATGTAGGTTATTGGGTATTGCTACAGCTACAACCATATAAATAAATGTCCCTCAAGCAAGATAAGAAGGATAATAAATTATCACAAAGTATTATGGTCCGTACAAGGTGTTGCAAAAGATAGGTATAATGCCATACAAATTGGAACTTCCTGCAGCTTCCTGAGTGCACCTAGTTTTCCATATTTCATGCTTAAAGAAGGTTATAGGTGACAAGGTTCCAGTTCAAAGAATATTGCCCGAACTTGATGAGGAAGGAAAAATCATATTGGAAATTGAAGCAGTCAAAAAAAAAAAAACTCCACAACCACAAAATCAATCAATTTCAGAGTATCTCATCAAGTGGAAGAACTTACCCATTGAAGATTCCACATGGGAGGATGAGAATTTTATACAGAAGCACCTAGAACTACTCAAGTGTTGAGGACAACACATTTTTGAAGGGGAGGGGCATGTTAGGTCCCTATAATGCTAGTGATGCCCCCATTACTATTGTCATTGAATCCCTTATTGTTGTTTTTGTGCCCCTATTGTCCCCATATTGTTATTATTGTGCCCCATAGAATCCCACTATTGTTATTTTTGTGCCTTTATATTATTATTGTTAGGTTGGCTTGGTTATATTTTGTCCCCTTAGACTCCTATATATAGAAATTAGGTTTTGTCATTTGAATCATCCAAGAATTGTTCATTTGTGTAATCTAAAGGAGGTTGCCCCCTCGAAGAGGTTGAATTCTAAGGCATTGATCTATCTTTTCATCTTTTTGTGAGTTGGCTTCCTAACAGATTCTCCATGATTACATTATCTCGGGCATTCATCAGTTTTATAAGAGGCTCTCCTCTATTACATAACTGCTATTTGGTATAAAAATAACTTGTAGTAACTAATAAAGATTTTCTTCAATTTACACAATTCTTCGTTACATTCCAACATAAAATGCATCCAAACCCCTAAATTCTCACATCTTCAAATATTTATTCCTACAAATTCCCACAGCTTCAACAAAACTACAATTCACAAAATCTACAAAACCTCCTACAATACTGAGGCTCGAAACTCAAAACTTGAGATCAAGATAGCTTGTTCAAGATCGAGCTGGCTTATTTATGCACATATTTATCTAAAATCCTCGTTGGATTGTGAGGATATGCATCATGATTTCACAACGAAAGGGTCGATGTAGTGAAAATGATGATGATTATAATTATCTCAACCTTATGGCATTCAATCCATTAGTTCGATACTTCCAATCACCCAAGAACACAACCACTACGATTGTTTCAGCGATATTTTCTCGAACAATATCATTGGATTTTTCGCCAACTACCATCCCTCCTTTCTTCAGACTGTGAGGTTTTTTTATTTAATTGTGTGTCATAGTGAAAGTTTAGATAAACCTTATCTCCAATGAGTTTTTCTTATAACCTTGCATGGATAAGGCTAAACGTTTTGTAGCTCTATCTAGAGTTTCTCTATGATCTTTTAGGGATAAGATGGATAAACCAATCTTACTGGCAGGGTGGATAACCATTATCACATCGTCTTATCCCACCACAAATAGTAGGAAAGCAACTGAATCTTGAATTTTCCTATCCACCTCCGAATTAGGGATAAAGTAAGCACCCATAGTGCTTCGACCCATTTTCCGTGGCTTTTAGTATGAATTGTTGATTTTAAATCTAATATTATTCTAGGCGTATAATTTACTATTGATTTGTTACATGGTTCTTTCACTTACCCAACCAAACGACTATGTGGGAGATAGATTCGATGCACACGAAGAATCAATATGTGTCCTTTCATTAATAAAACACATAGGACATCTACATTTATGTGGGAGGAAGGCATGTATTTCATCTCATGAAGTGTAGCAAAAATCATGTTATAACCCTACCTACAATCAGCAGGCCGAGAATAGCGATTCATTTGACGGATCAAACTATTAGCCAATTTTTTATCAGTTTTGAGATATTCATTGCAGTTCATCCAACTGTCTCCTCTTAATATCCAAGATGACCAATATTGTTCATCAAGTTTTGAAGCGTGGATGAAATCTACATCATCCTCTTCACATAATTGTATTTAGTATATAGGTGTTTGGAACACTCGATTCTATGTTTTAAACCTTGGCTAAATGCATACGGCTATATGATATTATCTTATGGATTATTCTCTTCAACCTTGGCAGTGACATGTCTATGTTATATGAATCTTCTACCATATTCATATGCGCAGTTCCATCGCAGCCTATAGCGTTACTCATAGCCAAGTCACATAGGATGACCCAAGCTCTTGATTTACTATTATAAATATTCCTTTCCTATTTTAGCAATCACATCGTGTCACAAAATAGGGAAATGGATTCAAAGCACATCTATGTTGATATTTGTTCCTCATCATGTGAAAAATGGGAATTTAACATACAGATATCTATTCATAACCATGGTTGTATGGATGGAATTCATGATGTGCTAATTTTTGCCAAATCTCATGCAACTCATCGAGGAGTAGCACATAGGAAACTTGCAAGATTTAAACATGTGCATGTGAAATTTGGAAGGTATATTAAAGTTTAATTTCTTGCCAACCCATGTGACCAACATGAAGAAATGATAGGTATTGTAATGACTTATGAGTAGCAAAGGCAAAGGCTTAGAGGTGGAAATTGTTTTTATTACACCTGGAAGTTTTATAGATCATCTACAAGAAATAGAGACATTACATAAGCCTATTTCAATACCTATTTTCCCCCATAGAATTTATGACTATCATTCCAGTCCCTACACCACAAGAAATGCGAAGAACAACATTGAACTTTTGTATCTCGTGAAATATGGTGTTTTCCCCTCCTAAGTGAGGCTTATAGACAATATTCTCCTCATTTCTTTCACTTTGCATCCAAGTTTCTAAATTTGTAACATGGCTTACATCATTTGGTTCAGGTATGGATATTTCATATCATACTCTTGGTTGATGTTCACAGATTTTGATTTCCAGAAAAAAAATACAGGAACTTGGAAGTTGATTTTTAGTCTTTGGAATACTTTTTTGACCAAATATTGGTAAGACGACCAGTGACAAAGCCACATCACTTTACACAGCACGATATGTTCCCGGTTGCTCATATTCAAAATGTAGAAAAAGTTTAGAAGGAGGAAGCACTCAAGATAAAGCAATAAAAACATAATATTTTGCAAACAAGACAATTGGCAAAGTAAAGAGCATCAATAAACATATTCCTCATTTTTAAAACATTGGGATAGTTTAGGTATCAATCCTATAAGATATTTTATCTACAGATATAATTTTAGAATTTTGTTCCAATTTTATCGGATGTCTCCGACCAAATAGAAGATCAACATTTAATCAAATTCAATTTCATATCTTTCCACAATCCTTATCAAATTTTTGTGTTTATATATATATTTATTATTATATATATTATTATATATATTTATAGTATATATTTCGGATGAGCAAATGGAGGTTAGTTGTCCCTCAACAATTCCTCAATATACCATGTTAATTTTTTCTTGATTAATTTTAACGAATGCTAACTTCCTTTACTAACAAGAAATCAGTTTGATATTAACATGTTCACAATTCTAAGATTTAACTTCACATTGATGGATTGTAGAGTTTTTACAATTACAATCTATCAACAAAACTTTACGGAGGTAGAAGAGTTGATAGGTCACAAGGTTTGAACTTCTTCTCTGATACCATTTGTAACGTACCTCCATGGCCTACATGGAAAAATAGCCCCTAACCCCCTAAATATTGAAACATTTCCTTATATATAATTAAGATTCCATGTTCCTTTCTTGTAGTCAGACTGCTACATCACGTTCAGGAAGTAACCTTATACCATCGACACATTATCTCATCTTCTTCGAATGATTTTATAAACACAGCCACAGTTGAAAGGAAGGAGGAGCTATAACATGCAACCATCAAACCTATTGTGACATGCATAGCATCGATATTCTCGACCATTGGATATATATATAGAGAACTTACTTGCTAATAGTATGCATGTTTCTATACCTCATGCCAATGACTTTCTCAACACTAACAATCCTAGTTACCATATGCATGCATAAACTTTATAAAAGTCATGAACTTATTTAATCACATGAATTATAAAATTACATCAGTTCCATAATAAGATAACTTCTAAGCAACATACATAATGCAAACCTAGCCTCATTGAATATCTATGAAATAGATAATCTAACCATCATAGACTATTTTGTTAATTACAATATACCATAATGATTTGTATTCATCTACCACTATCTTCCATGTTAAGCTAGAGTCTTTATAAAAATTAAATACCTATCTTGTTTCTTCACTAACATAACGAAGATCACCACATCCATAAGAATGAAATTAATCACATGAACACAGATAGTATCATACTAACACATAAGCCAAAACGGGGAAACATATCCAATATTGTATCGAATTCACATGACTTAATCCTTCTATTGATTTTAACATGAAATACATATAAAAGACATATGCATAAACTGCAATTCTTCCATACTAACAATTAACACATCATCTATATAATTGAACCATATAATATAATGGAATAAAGAGTAAGAGACTGACATGCAAACATCTCATGCATGTGAATCCAAATGAAACCTCACTTGGAGAGCATAGAACCACCACCCAACCATGAATCACCTCTCATCCCCCCCGAGCCAAGGTTCTTGCGAAGGATCAATTGTCCTCAATTGATCAATGCACTAGGTATTTTATACCCTCTTTCATGATTTAGTTTCCATTAGCAACATCCTGCTTTTATGGGTTTTTCCATTTTCCTAGGTACTTTACAGAAAATCTCATCTTTATCTCCGATGAGGATCTTCCTCATAAAATCTTTCTTTTATCTCCGGCAAAGCTTTTACGTTTGATGGATCTTTATATCCCATCCATCCAAGTTTATCTAGAATCACATCTAGAAGCTTTATCATGAAAGATTTATCTCTATCCCATTCCTTAATGGTATTTGGAAATAATCTCATCTCTCTTGGTGCTCCACCCTCCAAGTGACTTATTTTATTAATTTATCTAATAATATATTTTCTTTTCTTGTTACATATCATACCTAGCTTTCCTCAGCTTAGGTTTAAAATAGTTTAACCCACAAAGGGGGATATCATACCTAGCTTTCTTCAGCATAGGTTTACAATAATTTTAGACATAATGGAGGGGTGTTACATAAGAATTGTTGTTTCAACTTGCATCAACTTTTCGTCTTGAAGTAATAAGTGTCACAACCTTGTATTCCTTCATTTCAAGCTTGTGATGTCTTAACTGTGCTTTCCTTGTAACAACTACTTGACACCCCATGATGATAGTTAGTCTTTCCCCATAGTAGTTGTACAACTTTTGAGGATAGATAAAGCAATTTTTGAAAACAAACTAAGTCTTTCCTTGGTCACATTGATTGTGTGCCTTGCTTTGATGAATTACGCAATCCTCTGTCACGGTGAACTGCACAAATCCTTGTCAGAGTGAACAGTGCAACCATTTGAGTCAGGAAATTGTGTAGTTTGCTATGGAAGCAAACTGCACAACCCCTTATGGAGGTGAACTACACAAATCCTTGTCAGAGTGAATGGTTCAATGATTTGAATAGGGAAATTACGTATTCTTCTATGGAAGCAAACTACGCAACCCCTTATGGAGGTGAAATGTGCAATTTCGTAGGCCAATGAACTCTGTAGTTCCTAGGAAAGTTTAATTGTGTTGATGAGGTGATCAAAATTTAGCTCAAAAATCAAAATTGCCTAGAATGTATTGAAACTGGCGTTAGGTCAATTTTTTCATCATTCTGAATCCAACAATCTTCATTTCACCTCAATCCGCCACTATATGCTCAAGTTATCGTGTATTGATCATTTGGCCAAACAACTAAAATTTTAGCAGGTCTATTTACTAGGCAGTTGACTAGGTGACCGTACAGTTAACTCAACAGGTTAACTATGCACCCTCGGACCAATGAAATAATGACAAGTGGCCTCATTTGATTAGTGCATGTAGGCCAAATATGAAAAATGTATGGCTTGTTTTGGTTGACTAATGATTGGGTCACGCATGGCCAAATCATGTGATGCCACGTGGCACCTCAGGAGTTCACAAAATTCTGTTAATGTCAGGCTAGCCTAAACCAGGTTTGAACCTACAACCTACATCGTTCAAGCTTAATTCCTTACTTGTCAGTCTACATGGTGTTTCCTAACACCTTAAGGTGCAAGCATGTTTTATGTTTTCATAGGCATGAAAATGGGAGAAGGGCTTGGGTTGTCAACCCTAATGCCCAGTCACTACATAACCATATAACCACGACACAAAGTTGTGGGGCTCAAGACCTTTTCCCAAGCCCTGATCACCAACCTTCCATACAACTATAGGCCAAAGTTGAATATAAGGACGCTGACAAAGGGAGTTCTATATGGGAATTAGCCCTAGGCCATATGGCTATGAACAACACCCTAGGCACAGAGTAAAGGAGCCTAGAGAAAATGGTAGGACATTGGTTTGTCCCTTGGCCTCGTGGGCATTAAATGACCATGACCCTAATACTTAAGGGTTAGGTTAGCGAAGGCAGGCGTTAAGGCCGAGCTCGCAACCTTATTTGCCCATGTGGCGTGATTTCTCTCCCTTAAGGGTTATTGGGCATTTTAATCACCCACAAAAATGCATGAGTGAAGGGTTAAAATTTCACCTGGTTAGCGAAAATAAGGCGTATTTGTATGATAGAGAGACTGTTGGTCTAATTTGTAGGATAGTTAACAGTAAAACTCATGGGAGAGCTTCAAGAGCAATACCCTTTTGAGTTTTTAACAAAATTGAGCTCAAGAAGAGATTACCTATGGCTTTTTGGATATTCTGGTTCCAATGGTGACATCTAATTCTGTTGGGTTGTTTTATATTCTTTCCACGACTAGCCCACGTAGTTAACTGAGGGGTTAGAAGGGGGGTGAAGCCCTGCCTTTGTTGCACCGATTCCGTCACGGGGGGAGCCACGGGGGGTTTGAGGGGTGCAAGTAACACCACTCTATGGGGTCTAGGGCAGCACCCTAGAAAATTTTGGTTTTGGACCCTATATTAGGTTGGGTGAACCTACCTATGGTTTTGTGCATGTTTTACGCACCTAGTTTTGGACGCGATGGTTTTCGGTCCATGGTATTGGATGTTTCGGCATGTATAAATATGTTTTCTAACATTGAAATGAACATAATGAAAAATCAAGCTGCCATTCTTGGTTTTGGGATCCAGGGAAAAATCTCTATGTATATGTCTTTTATGTGTTATGCTCTCACATTGTTTATTTTCTATGTTTTAGAATTCGTATGTAGGTAATTTCTGTACAGGGTTAAAACCTACATTTGGTATCATAGCTATTTTGGCTTCAAGGGAAAGCCTTTGTTACTAAGGGGTTTCGCTTGGGCCTGTGACAAACCCTATTCAGTGGGAGATCTGTGAGATTGATTCTAGTGGTGAAAGAAGATGGTGAGCAATGGAAATATAGAGATCATGAAATTTAATGGTCAGAGTTTTGAGTTGTGAAAATTCAAGATGGAGGATCTGTTGGTGGATAAATATCAGTTGATCATGGTAGATCTGGGTACTAAACCAATGGGACTGTCTAATGAAGAATGGAAGAAGTTGGATCGGAAGGAAAAGAGCACAATACGATTGTGTGTCTCAGATTTACTATTGCTGAATGTATCAGGGGAAGCTAGGGCAAAGACTTTGTGGGACAGGTTAAGGACCTTGCACCAATCTAAGTCTCTAGCGAATAAACTATTCTTATGAAAAAAGTTGTATAACCTAAGGATGAAAGATGGAGACTCAGTGACAGAGCATATGAATGCATTTAATAGTGTGGTAAGTCAGTTATCATATGTTGGTATCAAAATTTCAGATGAAGATAAGGGCATTAGTTTGTTGTGTTCTCTACCAGATTCGTGGGATAGTCTGGTTATTGCAATAGGTAGCAATGTAACTGCCTTGCAGTTTGATGAAATAGTATCATCCTTGTTGACAGAGGATAAGAGATGGAAAAATATGGAGAGCCAGAATGGTGATGCCTTGTTTGTACGATGATGGTCCCAAAACAGAAACAAAAATAAGTCATGGATTAGGAGATCTAAATCTAGAGGGAGATATAAACCTCTAGGAAAACATGTAAAGGTGGTGGGATGGAAATGCGGAAAGGAAGGGCACTTCAAAACCGACTGTAAATCTAAAGCTCCGAACAAAGGAAAGGGATCTTATGATTCTCCTTCTGCAGAGGTGAAAACCACCTCAGTTAAAGGTGGGGACGTGTACCTGGCTTCTTCAAGTACACGTGTAGATCATGAGGCATGTTTGATTGACTCAAGTGCATCCTTTCACTTCACTCCCCATAGAGAGTGGTTATGCAAGTATGAGAAATATGGTTGTGGTGATGTCTTCTTAGGGGATGATAGGAAGGCTAGAATCATTGATCACGAAAAAGTAAAGTTGAAGTTGCAAGGTAGAAGGTTTAGAACACTTCCGGGTACTCTACATATTCCTACATTAGCTAGAAATCTAATTTCTGTAAGCAAGTTGGATAATGCAGGTGTAAAAACAGTGTTTGAGAAGGTTACCTACAAGATGGTTAAGGAGCACCATTATTGATTCAGAGGGTGCGGATTGGAACTCTATATAAGCTGCAAGGTGTGATAATTGTTGATGAGTGCAACAGTTTTGTGGTTCCTGAAATTGGAGTAGAAAATCTAGTGGTCTCTAGAGAGAAGACCATGTTGTGGCATCATAATATTGGACATATTGGAGAGAAGGGCCTACGAATACTTCATGGTAAAGGTATGGTAGAAGGTATTAGTAATAGCTCTCTAGATTTTTATTTCTGTGAAAATTGTGTATATAGGAAGCAGAATCAGATGAGTTTCCCCTCTGGTGGTAAGAGGGCAAAAGAGATATTAGAGCTTCTGCACAGTGATGTGTTTGGACCTGTGAAGGTTCCATCACTAGGTAATTTTGTGTACTATGTATCATTTATAGATGACTTCTCAAGGAATACATTGATATTTTTCCTTAAGAAGAATTTGAAGTCTTTGATAGGTTTAAAGAATTTAAGGCTCTGGTGGAAAACCAGATAGAGAAGAAGATAAAGGTGCTGAGGACAGATAATGGTGGAGAGTTTTGCAGTAAAGAATTTGAATAATTATGTAAGAAGTGTGGTATAGCATGGTAGGAGACTACTCTATATACACCTCAGCAAAATGGAGTTGCAGAAACAATGAACAAGACGTTGATGGAAACAGCAAGAAGCATGCTTAGTGGTGCGGGTTACGACAGGAATTTTGGGCAAAGGGGGTGGAGATAACATGTTACCTAGTCAACATATCATCTTCATCAACATTGGAGGATAAGACTCCATAAGAGGTATGGACTAGTAAGAAACCCTCTCTTTCACATCTAAGGCTATTTTGTGATGCATATGTACATGCTCTAAAGGAGAAACGAACCAAGTTAGATAGTAAATCTGAAAAGTGTATCTTTATTTGTTATAAGGATGGTTTAAAGGGTTTAAGGATAGTTTAAAAGATATAAGGATGGTTTAAAAGATATAAGGATGTTTTATATGGATGGTTCTAATAGTAAGGAAGGTTGTGTACAACCGAGATGTGGTGTTCCGAGAGGTAAAACATGTTGTTAAACATGAAGTGCAACCAAAGGAACCTAAGAAGATAGAGTTTGAGTTTAAGGAGGAAGAATCAGACTCTACAACAAAGGAGGAATAAGAAGATGAAGAGCCACAAACTCTGGGTGTGATAAGATCAGTTCAAGAAAGAAGGCAGCCAGAAAGGTATAGTCCATATGCTTTCTGTTCAAATATTGCTTTATCTATTACTGATGATGATCCTAGAACTATGAAGAAAGCAGTAGATTCAGCAGATGGAAAACTTTGGAAAGAGGCCATGGTTGATGAAATGGCACCTTTGCACAAAAATGAGGCTTGGGATTTGGTGGGGTTGCGGCTAGAAGGAAATCCATTGGCAACAAATGGGTGTTCAGGAAGAGGACAAATGTAGAAGGAAAGGTGGAGAAATACAAAGCTTGGTTGGAAGCAAAAGGTTATTTCCAGGTGCCAAGAATTGATTTTGGTGATATCTTTTCTCTTGTTGCCAAGGTAGCTTCCATTATATTACTTTTATTTGATGCTACTACTTTTGATTTTGAGGTAGAACAAATGCATGTGAAGACATCATTTCTTCATGGGGATTTGGAAGAGGAAATCTACATGAAGCAACTTGAAGGATTTGCAATGAAGGGTAAGAAAGAACTAGTATGCAAGTTAAATAGGTCTTTGTATGGGTTAAAATAGTGATGAAGGATGTGGTATCAGAAATTTGACAGATTTATATGGGGACTTGACTTCACCAGAAGCAAAGAAGATAAATGTGTATGTGGATGACAAAAAAATTATCCAGCGTTTGAAGAACTAATTGTCCTCCAAATTAGACATGAAATATCTTGGTGCTGCAAACTATATTTTGGGCATGGAAATTAAAAGAGATCAGGCAAAGAGGAATCTTTGGTTAAACCAGAGGAAGTATGTTGAGACAATAGCGCAAAATTTTAATGTGCAGGATAGTAAACCGGTGAAGGTTCCTATTCATGTAGGTGTAAAGTTATCTGTTGAACATTGTCCCAAGACACAAGAAGAGGAAGAGATATGTCCCATGTTCCATATGCAAGTGCAGTCAGTAGCCTGATGTATATGATGGTCTGTTCTAGACCAGGCATTGAACATGCAGTGGAATATTGAGCAAGTTTATGTCAAAACCAGGGAAGGAGCACTAGACAGTAGTGAAGCGAGTTTTTATTTATTTGCATGGCACTAGTGATTATGGTTTGTGCTACAAAGGAACACTAGGATTGGACAGAGTGTTGGATATTTTTTTCTTTGTTGATGGAGAATGGGCTAGAGATTTGGATCAGAGAAGATATAAAAGTGGGTATGTGTTTAATATATTTGGAGGTGCAGTCAGTTGGATGAGTAAGGAAGAATTTGTAGTGGCACTATCAACTAGAAAGGTAGAATACATGACAGCCACTCATGCAAGCAAGGAAGTAGTCTGGTTTGCAGAGATTGTTTTCAAGTATGGGGTTAGTACACGGTGCTATAAGGATAGAATGTGACAGCCAAAGTGCAATTTTCTTGGAAAAGAACCCTGCATATCATCCAAAGACAAAGCACATTGATGTTTTGTATCACTTTGTGAGGGATATGATAGAAGACAAAAAGGTGTTGCTGATAAAGGTGGACACTTTAAAGAATACTGAATATGCATTGACAAAATCTGTGAGCTCTGAGAAGTTCTCTTGGTGTAGAGAAATAATGGGCATTGTAAGGCTTGATAAATGACTAATCTCTCTTATGGCCTCCTGTGGAAAGAAAAGAACAAGTGGGATAATGTTGGGTTGTGTTATATTCTTTCCACAACTAGCCCACGTAGTTTACTGGGGGGTTAGAAGGGTGGCAGAGGCCCCCCCTTCATTGCGCCAATTGCATAGTGGGGGGAGTCACAACGGGCTTGAGGGGTGCAGGTAATGCCACTGTATGGGATCTGTGGAAGCGCCACAGAGAATTTTGGTTTTGGACCCTATATTAGGTGAACCTACCTATGGTTTTGTTCATATTTTTCGCAACTGGTTTTGGACGCGATGGTTTTTGGTCCATTGTATTGGATGATTTGGCATGTATAAATATGTATTTTAATATTGAAAGGAACATAATGAAAAATCAAGGTGGTAGTCCCAGTTTTGGGATCCAGGGGAAAATCTCTGTGTATATGTGTTTTATGTGTTATACTCTCGCATTGTTTATTTTCATTGTTTTAGAATTCATATGCAGGTAATTTCTATACGGGGTTAAAACCTACATTTGGTATCAGAGCTATTTTATCTTCAAGGGGATGCCTTTGTTGCTGAGGGGTTTCACTCAGGCCTGTGGTAGACCCTATTCAGTGGGAGATCTGTGGGATCGCTTCTAGTGATGAAAGAAGATGGCGAGTAGTGGAATGATAGAGATCGCAAAATTTAATGGTTAGAGTTTTCAGTTGTGGAAACTCGAGATGGAGGATCTGCTAGTGGATAAAGATCAATGGATCGTGATAGATCTAGGCACTAAACCAATGGGTGTATCTGATGAAGAATGGAAGAGGTTGGATCGGAAGGCAAAGAGCACAATATAATTGTGTGACTTAGATTCAGTATTGTTGAATGTATCAGAGGAAGCTACAGTGAAGACTTTGTGGGGCAAGTTAGGGACTTTGTACCAATGTAAGTCTCTGGTGAATAAAATATTTCTATGAAAAAATGTTGTATAACGTGAGGATGAAAGATGGAGACTCGGTGACAGAGCATCTGAATGCGTTTAATACTGTGGTAAGTCAGTTATCGTCTATTGATATCAAAATTTTAGATGAAGATAAGTGCATTAGTTTTTTGTGTGCTCTACCACATTCATGGGATAGTCTAGTTATTGCAATAGGTAGAAATGCAACTACCTTACAGTTTGATGAAATTGTCTCATCCTCACTGATAGAGGAGATGAGACGGAAAAATATGGAGAGCCAGAATGGTGATGCATTTTCTGTATAAGGACTATCCCAGAACATAAACAAAAAGAAGTAATTTATTGGGAGATCTAAATCTAGAGGGAGATCTAAATCTCTACGAAAACATGTAAAGGTGGTGTGTTGGAAATGTTGAAAGGAAGGGCACTACAAAAGGAACTGTAAATCTGAAGCTCCAGACAAAGGAAAGGGATCTGATGATGCTCCTTCTGCAGAGGTGAAAACCACCTCAGATGAAGGTGGGGATGTGTACTTGGCTTCTTCAAGTACACATATAGATCATGAGGCATGGTTGATTGACTAAGGTGCATCCTTTCACTTAACTCCCCATACAGAATGGTTCTGTGAGTATGAGAAATACGATGGTGGTGATGTCTTCTTAGGGGATTATAGGAAGGCTAGAATTGTTGGTTGCAGAAAAGTAAAGTTGAAGTTGCAAGGTGGAAGGGCTAGAACACTTCTGGCTATTCTACATATTCCTGCATTGGCCAAAAATATGATTTATGTAAGAAAGTTGGATGATGCAGGTGTAAAAACAATATTTGAGAAGGATACCTGCAAGATGGTTCAACGAGCACTAGTATTGATGCAAGGAGTTCGGATTGGAATTCTAAACAAGCTACAAGGTATCACTATTATTGATCGGTGCAATAGTTCTGTGGTTCCTGAAATTGGAGTAGAAAATCTAGTGGTCTCTGGAGAGAAGACCATGCTATGGCATCAAAGGCATGGGAATATTGGAGAGAAGGGCCTTCGAATACTTCATGGTAAAGGTATGGTAGAAGGTATGAGTAATAGCTCTCTAGATTTTTATTTCTGTGAAAATTGTGTATATGGGAAGCAAGATCGGGTGAGTTTCCCCTCTGGTGGTAAGAGGGCGAAACATATATTAGAGCTTCTACACAGTGATGTGTTTGGACCTGTTAAGGTTCCATCACTGGGTAAGTTTGTGTACTATGTATCATTTATAGATGAATTCTCAAGGAATACATGGATATATTTCCTTAAGAAGAAAACGGAAGTCATTGACAGGTTTAAAGAATTTATGTCTCTGGTGGAAAACCAGACAGAGAAGAAGAAGAAGGTGTTGGGGACAGATAAAGGTGGAGAGTTTTGTAATAAGGAATTTGAAGAATTCTATAAGAAGTGTGGTATAGCATGGCAGAAGACTACTCCATATATACGTCAAAAAAAGGGAATTGCTGAAATAATGAACAAGAAGTTGATGGAAATGGAAAGAAGCATGCTCAGTGTTGCCCAGTTAGGACAGGAATTCTAGGTAGAGCCGGTGGAGAGAGCATGTTACCTAGTCAACAAATCACATTTGTCAGCGTTGGAGGATAAGACTCGACAAGAGGTATGGACTAGTAAGAAACCCTATCTTTCACATTTGAGGGTATTTGGATGTGATACATATGTACCCGTTCCAAAGGAGAAACGAACCAAGCTAGATAGTAACTCTGAAAAGTGCATCTTTGTTGGGTATAAGGATGTTTTAAAGCTTTATAAGCTTTAGAACCCCGTAACAAGGAAGGTTGTGTACAGCCGAGTCGTGGTGTTCAGAGAGGTAAAAAATGTTATTAAACATGAAATCCAACAAAAGTAACCTCAGAAGATAGAGTTTGAGTTTAAGAAGGAAGAATCAGACTCTACAAAAGAGGAGGAATCAAAAGATGAAGAGCCGCAAATTATGGGCGTGAGAAGATCAGATCGAGAAAGAAGGCAGCTAGAAAGGTATATTCCATTTGCTTTCCATTCAAATTTTGCCTTATCTATTACTGATGATGATCCCCGAAATATGAAGGAAGTAGTAGATTTAGAGGATGGAAAAATCTGGAAAGAGGCCATGGTTGATGAAATGACATCTTTGCACAGAAATGAGGCTTGGGATCTGGTGGAGTTGTCGATTGGAAGGAAATACATTGGCAGCGAATGGGTGTTCAAGAAGAAGACAAATGCAGAAGGAAAGGTGGAGAACTACAAAGCTCGGTTGGTAGCAAAAGGTTATTCCCAAGTGCTGGGAATTGATTTTGGTGATATTTTTCTCCTATTGCCAAGGTAGATTCCATTAGTTTACTTTTATCTATTGCTGCCGCTTTTGATTTTGAGGTAAAATAGATGGATGCGAAGACAACATTTCTTCATGGGGATCTAGAAGAGGAAATCTTCATGAAGCAACCTAAAGGCTTTGGAGTGAATGGTAAGAAAGAACTTGTATGCAAGTTAAAGAAGTCTTTGTATGGGTTAAAACAATCACCAAGGATCTAGTATCAAAAATTGAATACATTTATACGGGGACTTGGATTCACCAAAAGCAAAGCAGATCATTGTGTGTATCTTAAATTAATTGGTTACCATGTTATTTGTCTAGTCTTGTATGTGGATGATATGTTTCTGGTTGGAAATGACAAACAAATTATCTGGGATTTGAAGACCCAATTGTCCTCCAAATTCGACATGAAATATCTCGGTGCTGCAAAATATATTTTAGGCATGGAAATTAAAAGAGATCAGGTAAAGAAGAAGATCTGATTAAACAAGAGGAAGTATGTCGAGACAATATTACAGAGGTTTAATATCCAGGATAGTAAACCGATGAAGGTTTCTATCCCTGTAGGTGTAAAGTTATCTGTTGAACAGTGTCCCAAGACACGAGAAGAGGAAGAGGATATGTCTCGTGTTCCAGATGAAAGTGTAGTTGGTAGCCTAATGTATGTGATGGTCTGTACTAGACCAAACATTACACATGCAATGGGTGTATTGAGTAGGTGGGAAGGAGAACTGGAAAATAGTGAATCGGGTTTTCAGGTATGTGCGTGGCACTAGTGATTATGGTTTGTGCTACCAAGGAAGACTAGGATTGGACATAGCATTTGATATTCATTGCTTTGTTGATGCAGATTGGGCTAGAGATCTAGATCAGAGAAGATCTACACGTGGGTATGTGTTTAACCTATTTGAAGGTGCAGTCAGTTGGATGAGGAAGAAATAATATGTAGTGTCACTATCAACTACAGAGGCAGAATACATGGTAGCCACTCATGTAAGCAAGGAAGTATTTTGGTTGCAGAGATTGTGTTCAAGTATGGGGTTAGTACAGGGAGCTATAAGGTAAGAATGTGACAGCCAAAGTGCAATTTTCTTGGCAAAGAACCCTGCATATCATTCAAAGACAAAGCACGTTGATATTTAGTATCACTTTGTGAGGGATATGATAGAAGGAAAAAAGGTGTTGCTAGTAAAGGTGGACACTTTGAAGAATATTGTACATGCATTGACAAAAAATATGAGCTCTGAGAAGTTCTCGTGGTGTAGAGAAACAATGGGCGTTGCAGGGTTGGATAAATGACTAAGCTCTCTTGTGGCCCCCCATGGAAAGAAAGCAACAAGTGGGAGAATGATGGGTTGTGTTATATTCTTTCCATGACTAGCCCAGGTAGTTAACTAGAGTGTTAGAAGGGTGACGAAGCTCCCCTTCGTTGCACCAATTGGGTAGCGGGGGGAGGCATAGGGAATTTAAGGGGTGCAGGTAACCCCACTCTATGGGGTCTGGGGCAATGCCCGAGACAATTTTGGTTTTGGACCCTATATTAGGTTGGGCGGACCTACCTATGGTTTTGTGCATGTTTTTCGCACCTGGTTTTGGATGCGATGGTTTTCTGTCCATGGTATTGGATGCTTCGGCATGTATAAATATGTATTTTAACATTGAAAGGAACATAATGAAAAATCAAGCTAGTAGTCCTGGTTTTGGGATCCAGGGGAAAATCTTTGTGTATATGTGTTTTATGTGTTATACTCTCACATTTTTTATTTTCTGTGTTTTAGAATTCGTATGCAGGTAATTTCTGTACGGGGTTAAAACTTACAAATTCTTTATTTAAGCACATATAAGGTTCCTTTTTATAGGTTCAATACCTATGGTTTATGGATCAAACATTTTTTCGAAGAAGGTCTGGAAGGTGTTTGAGCATGGAGAAGGCCTTGTATGGGTTTTCTCACCTTAATAAATCTACTATAGTAGTTGTTACTTGTAAGGTTGAACTGAAGTTTACTTTTCTCATTAGGTCATGTTGAGGGAAGTTTTGTTGATTCTCTTAAATGTGGAATGAAGTTCTCATATGTGCATATAAGCTCATTTTAGTTGGAGTATAGGATCTTTGTAGGATATGCCTTCTATTACTGCTCCATGTGAGATACTTTGCAAGAGAACACTACTTTGTATGGGTAATAGCCACATGTTTTCATCAAAAAAAAAAATATGTACTCCTTTTTAACTAAATATATGGAATGGTCTAGATATATTGGCAGGCCCCAAGATGTAGTCCAGGAGGGGTGAACTCCGTCAACAAATTATTTGTTATTCTCTTCATGATGCCTAAGTGAGTTATGTAATACTGTGTTTCTTATGTTAAGTTTGCATGTCAAGACTAACTCATGACTTGAAGAGACATCGAAACAAACATGTTTTGTGTCAAGAGTCATTATTGCATTGCAAAGTGTTGGAACAATCCCTATTTATTTGTTTGTTTGATTTTGGAGAAGAGGAAAAAGACACCTCATCCATTTTCAGATCAAATTGGTATAAGAGCATAATCTGACCAAGTTGTAATAATGGGAAAGAAGAGTCTCCAAGAGCTAGAGGAGCAAAATTTGGCTCTTCATATGGAGAACATTGAGTAGAGAAGAATGCAAGAGATAGCTGAAGAGGAGAAGAGGCATATGTGCCTATATTTGTAGCATGTGTTAGAAGAATAAGTTGTTGAAAGTTCCACTCCTGTGACAACCAAAGAAACCTCCTTAATGAAATAAGTATGTGGTCATGATTCAAGTAGTGGTTATGGACCATATGAGGAAGATGATGCATTTGAATTTTCCAAGTATCTCCAATATTCTCACCATGTGCCAGTTTACAAGAGTGGGTGGCTATAGTCACCTGCAATGTCGTCATCATCATCAAAAGATGAAAAGTTGAATGCAAAGTTTAATGAGGCAGTAATCATTTCAAGTACAATTCCTTCTGTTTATGTGCGTAACACCTCTTTTACAACATTTGAGCAACATACCAAAGGTATCGGTATGAATTTGTTTTCCAACAGAGGCTATGAAGGAGGAGGCCTGAATATAAATGGCCAAGCTATCATTAATCCAATCATGGTTGCAGAGAGACCAAAGTATTAGGGATTGGGATATAACCAAAGGTATTTTGGTGAATTCTCTAAAGGTTTTGAGGCACATCAACCATCTGGGGATGAGATTTCACCACCACCTTGTGACATTGTTCATTTGTCTCCCAACTGAGATAAATGCTTGAAGGGACCTTGCATTTCATCACCCACTCGACTCTGTCAAAGTTACATCCCTAGAGACATGTATAATCCTCATGGTTGTTTTCCAATGCATGGTAATTTTGACTACTTATGGAATAAGTACCCTTTTAATTTTTATGATGCATTTGACCATTCTGGGGTTTTATGTGAGCAATACATGATAATGGTTAAAAAAATGGATCAAATTCTAAGCGTCAAGTATAATGAATCTCCTTTGCATGAGAGGATTTCTTTATTAGAACATAAGAAAATTTTATTTTTTACCCATTGCAAGATGCATGGGTATGGCAACGAATGATGTTGGAAATTACCTGAAGAGCTTCATTCGAAGAAAGGAAACGAATTGTGCAACATAATTCAAGGGAAACAAGACATGGCAAAGAGGACACCTAGCAATCCAAAGCAACCTTTAAGGAAACAATAATGGAAAAAGAGAACACATAATCCTACGTGAGGCAGAGATGGGGAGAATTGTTTGTAATGTTACTTCGTAAATTTGTAATTACTTGTTGTCGTTACCAATTTGAGTACTTTTGTAAAGTGAAAAATAATTGTCAATATGTGTAACAAGTATGTGTTTTTCATTGATGTTATTTATTTTATTGTTTATAAGTCCACATGTTCAAGGACTTTTGGAATCTACAAGTTTTTCCTTAAAGATTGTCTACAAGTTTGTGATGTGCTCAACAATGCAAGTATTTGAGATGAAAATTGTGTGAATAGAATCTTTGTTTTTAAGATTGCACAACATGACTATGTTATTATAGGAAAAGCCAATTATATCATTGAAATTTTGCAGCAGTGTTTTTTTTATGTAAAAGCTCAGTTTGAGGATGGTAAAGCAAGTTTATGTTGCTTATGATTTCTAGCATGGAGTCAAGTTTGTATTCAACAATTTAAATTCAAGATAAATTTGTTTTTGTGTCATGCAAAGATGAGATTAAAGAAAATGTTAAGATTCCAATCATCAGTATTTTGTCCATGAAATAATGATAAGAATATTGGTTGAATTCTTAATAGGACAATAGGTCGTCATGGAGAAGATAAGTGAAGTGCTTTGATTGGGGCTTCAAAGGAATCAATTGATAATTAAGTATTTTGGATTGATTTTTTGGGTGATTTTTGGTTTCAGCCTCATTATATTTACTAGGGAAGTAAACTTTTGGAGTCCAAAAGCTCCTAGTAGGGAGGTGTAATCAGGTGATCAAATTTGACCTCAAAAACGAAAGTTCCCTAGATGTATTGAAACTAGCATCAAATGAAAGTGATCAAAATTTTGAATCGAACAACATTTGTCTCACCTCAATTTGACACTGTATTCTCAAGTCATCATGTGCCGACTAATTGACCTAACAACTAAAATTGTAGCAGTTTTGTTAACTAGGTGACTGTATAGTTGAATCAACAGGTTGATTGTGCACCCTCAGGCCAATGACAGATTGATAAGTGGCCTCATTTTATTGGTGCATGTTGGCAAAAAAAATTTGGTTGATGGTTTGTTTTGCTGGACCCATTATTGGGTGCCATGTGTCTGAATCATGGGTTTCCACGTGGCACCCCAAGAGTGAATTTTTTTTGTTAAGATTAGGCTAGCCTCAATCAGGTTCGAACCTCTAACTTGCATCATTCAATATTGATGCCTTATGAGTCGATGTACATGGTGTTTCTTAACACCTTATGGCATCAACACCTTTTATATTTTCGTAGGCATGCAAATGGGAGAAGGGGTCGAGTTATTAGCCCTCACCCCTAGTCACAACATAACCATATAACCATGGCGCAAATGTGTGGGGAACAGGACCTTGGTAGGAGCTGAAAATAAGTGTGTCAATAGAGGGAGCTTTGTATGGGGACCAACCCCAAGCAATATGGCCTTCAACAAGAGCCTAGGCGTGAAGTAGAGAACCTCGATGGAAAGGGAGGGTTGTTAGCCCGACCCTTGACCCCATTGGCACCAGATGACCATGACCCCAACAATTAAGGGGCTAGGCCAATGGGGTCAGACGTTAAGGCCTAGTCTCTGCCCTTATGGCCCCACATGGCTTGATTTTTCTAACTTAAGGGTTATTGGGCAATTTAATCATCCAACAAAATGCACTAGCTGAGGGTGAAAATGTCATTCCATTAGTGAAAAACACGGTGTTTTTCTAGGACAGTTAGATTGTTTTTCCGATTTGTAGGACATTTAATAATTAAACTCATGGGACATCTTAGAGAGCAATATATTTTTGAGTTTTTGACCAAATTTAGCTCAAGAAGAGTCTACCGAGGGCTTTTTGGATATTTTGGATCCAATGGTGACCTATAATTATTGATCTGAGCACATACAAGCAGTCCTTTTATGGGTTGAAGACTAATGGTGTATGGATCAATTAGGTTTTTGATGAAGTTTTGGAAGATGTTTGAGCATGAAGAAGGTCTTGTAGGGGTTTTATAACCATTAGAAATCTACTGCAGCAGCGGTTACTTGCAGGGTTCATCTCAGGTTTACTTTCTCATTATGTCATGTTGAGGGAAATTTTGTTGATGCTCTTCAATGTGGAATTGAAGTGCTCATATGCTCACATAAGTTTATTTTAGTTGGAACATTATATCTTTGTAGGATATGCCTTGTATTGTTGCTTTATTTGAGAGTTCTTTGCAGGAGAGCATTACCTTGTAGGGGTAATAAGCACATGTTTATATCAACAAAATTTTTTGTACTACTTTTTACACTGAATATATGCAGTGGTCTAGCTATGTTGGGAAGCTCATAGATGTAGGCCAGGATGGGTGAACTCCATCAAAAAATCCTTTGTTATTCTGTTCAGATGCCTATATGAGTTATGGGATACTACGCTTCTTATGTTATGTTTACATGTGAAGACTAACTCATGACTTGAAGAGACATTTAAAAAAACCTCTTTGGTATGAAGACCCATTATTAGCTTATAAAGCATTGGAATTGTCCTTGTTTACTTGTTTGATTGGTTTTGGAGAAGAAGAAAAAGACACCTCCTCCATTTTCAGATCATAAGCATTTCTTGAAAATAGGAAGTGTGAACTTATCGAGGAAAACTATGCACTTCTAATTGGTACTGTGGAACGTGTTTCTAAGATGGAAAATGTTTCTAAAATGTTTATCTTACATTTACCAGTGAACTAAGAGTGGCTCCTTAACTTTGGGCATATGCATCTAAAACCCTAACCCTAATCCTATGAGTGCTCACCTGTATAACAAATTCATCCTAGATCTCATCCTCGCACTCCTCTTTGGAGCTCTACTCATTCTTGTGACCACAGAGATATTTTGGTTGTAATTGCACTGCTTTTTTGGGTACGTTTCTCAATTATCACATTTTTCCACCTTTTCTTTCACAAGAGATATTTTGTACTATTTTTTGTGTAACAAGTGTCGTTTATGTTATTATTAACTTTCACATGTTTGGTTTCAATTTTTTTCACTTCATTTCTAGTGGCTTCACATTCCTTGTCTTTTCGCCTACTCGTAATTATTATTGTTCAGTGTGTTTATGCATGCATGTCCTTTTTCTTTCATTATCTTTTCTTCTATATGTGACTAAAATTTTGGTCGAATCTCGGGCTCATACACATCCTTCCCCCTACAATTGTAATCTTTTGAGACTTTCCATTTGTTAGAAAAGATTACGATATCTTGGAACCTTCTACCCTCCTCAACTATGCATTGCACAATCTCTTCTAGTATAGGCCTCCCCTTACCATCGACAACTACACACTAGGTAATCCCCGGGCCCCAACTACACATTGTACAATCCTAGTCAGCATTCAGGCCCTCTTATCCTCTGCAACTATGCAATAGGAAATAGAAGGCCTCCCTCCAATAACAATTTCATATTACGTAGTTTCAATTTCCAACCAATCTTCCTCAATTTCAATACCTATACAATCTTCCTCATAGATTGTTCAATGTGTATTTTAGGTGGCTAGTGAGGTCACTATGCCTCCCTTGTGCCCATGAATTGTCCAATCACTCTTCTTGGTATATTTATTCTGCTTGTGATTGATTAGATTAGTTGATCATGTGTAGAGTTGATTTGTTGTTTCCATGAGTGAAAATGTTTTATTGGGTACTGCAAATATAGAACACAATAGTTTTTCGTCATCTATTAACACTATAACTTCAAGGAAAGGATCATCAAATGAGGTCAAGCAATACTAAAGATTCCATTGATAATACCTCGACAATAGTGCCTATATTATCAGACAACCAATGCTTCATTGAAAAATATTTTACTATTACATGGCTCACCATCAAGGATGTATTCAATTCAAAGGAGTTCATAGAGGATCTGGAATATAGGGAAGTCTATGACAATATAAAGAAATCATGGTTCCACAAATTTTCGTGTAGGTATCATGTGTTTACTTGTGTCGATGACATCAAATGGATACTACAAGGTCTAGACACTAAGAACATGGTTCTTAAAAATCTTAGCAAGATAAAACTTGCCTTGTACTAACCACATGTCTTTCACTCACATTACTTGTTGCCAAAGCATGAGTGACACTTGGATTCCTAGTTTTATGCACCTTGGAGTTATTTTAACATCAAAGAAGTGATCAAGACATGGTTGTAGGAACCATATATGTTTTGCCAAAATCCAGATGGTACCTATAAGGCTGTTAAGAAATTTACACAAGAATTACCCAAGAACACAAATTAATTAAGGAGAATACTGAGAGAAACAAATATAAATATAACCAACAACAATAACCATAAACACATGAAAACACATGTTTATCTAGGAAAACCCCAAATCTAGGGAAAAACCTAATTATAATGAAATTTCATTATCCTGGCCAAAAACCTGGCCAATCTAGCCAAGTGAGCCTTCACTGCTCACCTCCAGGCCCTTGCATTATAATGAAGTCCTTCCAACCTTTTATAGGATCCATTACATATAATACAACAGGTAGAATACCATGGGTGCATAATACCATGTGCCCCAAAACCATCATTGTTTAACCTCTTTTGACTCTATCCCGAGTCAGGTTTAACTAACAATTCCCCCCTTAAACTTGACTTGGGGTTCCTTGACTAACTCCATCCAATTCTGCTAAGTGGGACAATCCTGCTCACTCTAGCTCTTACCCCCCTCAGAGTTTTTTACCTGGGGTATTGTTAACCCGGCATCCCCCATATCACTTAGGTCTAACCCAGACTTTACCGGTGATTACCTAGGGGTACACATGCCTTACCAGGTCTTACAGTAGTATGCCCATTTACATGCAATAATTTTGACTTCATTAATTAATTTTTTTTTTTTTTTTTTTTATTGCTATTGCTATTCTGACCCATCTTCTCTCAATTGTGGGCATCCTTGTTTTGTTTCTTTGCTGCCTTCTTTCCAAGTTTGACTGCCTTTAATTTTTGAGATGAGTCCTTGAAACCCTCACCTGGGGTGACTTCACCAGGAGGCCTTGATCTGGATCTGGAGGATGATAACATGTGATGCTTCTTGTTTGGTTGATCTATATCCATGGCATCAACATTCTCTTCCATGCCACTTGACCTTTCTTGCTTACGACCTCATCGTGACACAGATCTGCTCCGAGCTCTCTCTATTGCTGCTGAAAGATCTAACACCAGGTTAGAAAGATATCTGCCCATCCTATATCCTTGAACCCATTAAACCTTGCGAGCATCGTATCGACCCTCATGTTCATTTCACACTTCCAGATTTTGTAAGCGTCTGAGAGCATGATTCAGCCCACGAAGGGAATACTGAAGCTTTCAAACTGGAAATCGGCCTGCATGTAAAAATCCTTCATCCGCCTCGTGCAACCCACAAGTTAGGGCATCTTGTAGCACCACTTACACTCAGGCACTTTAAGTAGGTCGCTCGACCTTCTCCAACACGAGTTCCCTCAATGTGAGCTGGTCACCCACGTTGCATGCTTGTCGCTCGTTGCAATATTTTTGTCCATCATCGAGCACACATTCGTTGAAATAGTGCCACGGTGCTACGCTTCTCTCGTCGTTCTGCATCAACAGCATCAGTGCCATCGACAACTCCTTGGATTCTTGGACTAGCCACTTGGACGCTGGTGTCAGGCCGTATCTCGTGCTCTTGTTGCCTCCTGAGATCAATATCGTGCCTCCTCCAATCAACGTTGCCACTGCAACCATGGATCTATATCGACCTTCGGCTCCTCTGGAATAGTGCACACGACCTTCCACTATCTGCCTCTGTAGAACCTTGTTTTGTCTGCATTTAGATTAGATTTGTGAACAAACTATGCATCAATCCTTTTTATGTCTACCAGGCTAAATAACCCCTGGCAACAAAAAGATTTTTCTGAAGCTAATACACAACATTTGGCTCTGATACCAATTGTTAACAAATTTACACAAGAATTACCCAAGAACACAAATTAATTACGGAGAATATTGAGAGAAACAAATATAAAAATAACCAACAACAATAACCATAAACACATGAACACACATGTTTATCTGGGAAAACCCCAAATCTGGGGAAAAACCCGATTATAATGAAATTCCATTATCCTAGCCAAAACCCTGGCCAATCCGGCCAAGTAAGCCTTCACCGCTCACCTCCAGGCCCTTGCATTACAATGAAGTCCTTCCAGCCTTTTATAGGCTCCATTACATATAATACCATGGGCAGAATACCATGGGTGCACAATACCATGTGCCCCAAAACCATCATTGTTTAACCTCTTTTGAATCTATCCCGAGTCAAGTTTACGTAACAAAGGCCAAGTCTCTTAGAACAATTTAGCAGAATTTGATAGTTATGTGTTGCAATATTTGTTGATGAAGGAAAGTTGAATCCTTCGACAAATGTTGGATCTTCATGCTTTATCCACTCGTCATAGAAGGGAAAGTATTCAATTTGGAAAATATGTTACCCTGGTAGCTAAATAGTAATTTTGAATTAGGTGAGATATCCAAAACACACCAAAAAGCCATAGTTCTATATGTTTTCCTACCTATTGCATGGTATTTGTGCTTGCCATGAATTCCCAAGTTTAGAATGGAAGTGGACCCCAAGATATCTCCCTATCAATGTGTATTACATAGTGTTGTTGGAGTATAATATAATCTCCCTAATGGTACCTATAATACTAAGCCTCTCATAGCAGTTTACTAGTATTTGATATTTATGTGTTGCAAGATCTATGGATGAAAGAATATTGAATCCTTCGATGAAGGTTGCATCTTCATGCTTTTTCTAGTTGGGAAATTATCCTGACAGATAATGATTAATTTGAATGAGGTGAAAGATCCAAAATAGGCCAAAAAACCATAGTTCTACATGTCTGCCTACTTATTAGATGGTATTTGTGCTTGCCATGAATCCCAATTCTAGAATTGAATTGGACCCCAAGAGATATCCCTATCAATTTTGCATTACAAGGGAGTATATAACAACGTTTCTCAACACTTCATGGTTTTATATCATATTATCTTTGAGTAAGAAACCCCTTACATGTCCCATGTGGCTAGGAAAGTCGTTGCAGAGATAGAAGATTGGCTTGCCTCACCTATGGGCACATACCTTAGAGTGTTTGGTTCTCATAAGCCTCCACATCTTTGCCAAGGTCTTTGACCAATAGAACGGTCATTTAGGATGTTGCTTTATCAACTTAATGCACATCTCTCTTAGATGTTTTAAAATAAGAAGAAGAAGACACCTTGGATTTCCATTCCTTTGTAGGTGACATCCTATGAGCTCAAGAGCTTGACGACTGCAGAGATAAAAGTTGAAGAGCTTACCAAACTTAGGTTCGGTGAGATGAGCTTGCATAGATATGATCTCAGAGGAGTATGTAAAAGACATTATGCCATGTTACATTTTTCCTATCCTTATGAGTCTTATTATTGGAAAGAGGAGGAGAAGATAAATAATTCGTACAATGCCTCCCGAGAACAAGAACTAGGCAATGAGGTAGGCCCTTCCAATGCAGTTTGTGAGCAGGATATTTAGGAAGGTAATTACCAAAAACTTCCCACTCATGTCAACATTGTGAAATAAAAGATGAAATTTGTGCATAATCCCAAAGTTGATAGGATCCGCAGGTTTAGAGTAGATCCTATTATTCTTAGAGTGGCCTTTCCAACATAAAATATGAGAAAGGATTCAGAAGAATAAGAAAAAGAAGTAGAAGGAAGAAGAAGGGAGATATGAGGAGGAGTGAAAAGGGGAAGAGGAACAAGAAAGAAAAGAAAGAGAAGATATGCAATAATAGGAAGAGTTGTGAAAGAAGGAAGAAGAAGAAGCCAAAAGAAAACACCTGGAGGAAACATGGCAAGAAGAAAGAGAAGAAGAAAAAATAAAATCAGTTTGAAGATGAACAAAAATAAAAGAAATTAAAGGATGAAGAAATCAGGAAGAAGTAGGGTGAGGAATTTCCAACAGAAATAAAGGGGCAAATGCAAGCCCAAGACATTTCAATTCAAGGAGAGGAGGATAGCCAAGAGGGTGACATGACGCCCATTATGGAATACATAATAGTTAGCCTTCACCTCCCCTTACTCATGGCCTCATCCCATTGGTGAAATGGGAATATCTCCTCTAAAAGATGGTTTGGTCATGGATATTTCCAACCTTACCATTGATAAGTTAGAGGACAAAATTGTGTAGGAAAGGCGAAAGTAGTTTCCTAATGACCGAGTTCATTCTATTTCCATTCACACTAAGAGGGTAATTGTGATTAATACAAAGAAGAATCTGAGAACAGTCGCAAAAGAAAATTCATCCTTTGTAGAGGCTACAAAAGTAATCACTAATTTCTTGATGAAAGAAAATAAGAATTTGGCAAAGGATTTAGCTTCTACAAGCCAACAAATTGATCATCTCCGCACCGAGAATCAAAGGTTGTCTTCCATTGATTCTAATATATGAAGGACCTATGTGCAATGATAAGTGAGGAAGTTCAATCATTGGGAGACACTCTGAGACAATTGTATGAGGAAACGAGCATCATTCATAAGGTAGTAGTGCCCTTGCATGCAATGCAAATGGAGACATGAGAGAATGTTAAAGTTCTAAAGATAGTTTATGCATCTATTGATGCAATCTAAGAATGCGACACTAAATATAGAAATGCGCCATGAGATTCGGCGTAGAAAACAAGGAACGATGTAGAATTCGAAAGAGCTGAGGCCATCATGCTTATACAAGGTAACAAAAAACTTAGTACTTGTGTGGCCAACATCATAACCTCCTACTTGTGATTGTATCGTAGTTTGTACTCCTTGGTAAGAGTGCACAAGATACCTTCTATAGGAGAATTTTCATAAAAAAGAGGAGAAATGTTATCTGACAAGAAATTGATGAATGCTTGAGCCGTCTAAGGCAGGTAACTACCAATGAACATTTAGAGATCACAAGGTAGAACATTTAACAATTTCTAGTCAAGCCTCTCAAGTTAAATATGAAGTTGTTCTTACTGTGGAATAATTTTCAATCTGGTTCCAAAATTATCTATCCGGATTGAATGGAGGAAAGAGTCAGATATAAGTCAGATCTTCCTCGAATGTTTGGGGACATAGTAGCACAATACAAGGATTGGTACGAACATGTTACATGAGAGCTACAATTTCCTCAAGCTCAAACATAATGTATAATGTTTTTTCTTATTAGGCTCTAGCCACATTTTGTCCTATGTTGTTTTTGCACTGAGAGGCACATTCTATAGCTGAATATGACCCTAATATGTAAGTACATCATGTTCTCAAAAAGCAATAAAATCAATTTTCTCTAATATTGGCTAAAACATTAGATTGAATCTTTAAATTATATATAACTTTTTAATCTTATGTTTTTAATTGTTCCCTTATCATATCCCTGAATTTGAATGGATCATAAATTTACCTTTAAAAAACCAATTACCACATTAAACTTCAAAATTATGTAGAATTTTCAACATCTTTACTCTTTACTAAAGTGAGCACCCTTTATTATTTCAAAGGAAAAACATGTTAATTCAACAAACATAATCCGAAATAATGCTCCAAAATATTTTAATATTTTTTTATTAAATATCTGTAAAGTTAATACTTTAAAAGGAAAAACCATATCCTATAGATATATTAAAATATTTAAAGATGTAAATATTTCCACATCAAAGTTGTAAAATTTTAACATATTAATTAGGTGTATGTTTTATATAAATTTTGTTATGATACCATATAAAAGAACATCATTAAATCTAATATTAATATTAATATTAAAAGATTAATATTATAGAGTGAAATACTTTCTAATATTATATAAATGGAGAGGAAAAAATTCCAATTTTTTGAGGAAGTTAATTGTTTGTTATCGGAGTAATTTTTTTTAAGTTTGTAACAATTTGGCACCAATGGGACTGGAACATGTAACATCTACTTTAGAATAGCTAATAGGTTAACTTTCATACTCATTTCACGAACAAGAACTCAATGATATGGAAGTTTACTAAAATTTATAAATTTTGACGTAACCACCAGCTTAGATCCATTTAACACTAGATCTCTCATGCCCTGAAAGGGATCAAACCCCTTGAGGTCAAAACCTAATTTTTGGAGTGTAGAAAGGATTTGCACCTCTAAGACTTTGATCCCTCTTAGTGATACTCTATTTAGAAAATAATAAATGACTTAAATATAAGTGGATGTCCACGAATCAAATAAAGAATATGAAGAGTTATTATATAGAATAAAGACAAAAGAAACCCAAGTGTCACGAGGGAGCTCAAATGTCACGTAATTTGTTATAAATAAGTCTTCTATCACTCAAGCAAGAGGCTTGGAAAGGAGATTGGTAGTCTTGGCTTCTCTACTGTAGCATAAGAGTGAATATCATTCTTTGGAGAAGCTTCATGTTCCACTACTCGCGCTAGTATCATATTATTATATTATATACTTGGACCTTTCACTAAATTATCAAAAACTCAACCATCTCCCGATATATATAGTATTTATTATTTATTATTTATTATTTTATAATCCTTAATTCAATTTTTTCTATAAACACATATTCACAAGAAAGTAACGAACATTCCACGATCAAGTATGGATCCGGTGGTAAAACAATCATACATAGACCTTGCACCGATGACAGCGTTGGTTGAGAGCGTATTGGTTTGAATGCTTGTCCCCGGAAGTCATATCAAATAAGCTCTTGATCTTATTTGAGCTACAGGGTTTAAGTTTATATCTGAATTTTCTAGAGTTAAATCAGCTCAAGTAGGTAGGTTCTTAGTTTTAAATGAGTCAATTTCATTTTTATCTTTGAGTGAATGACAAGTTTGAAGGGGATTCGCCGAGGTTACTGTATTAAAATGAAATATATGAGCCTCTGCAACATACTCTTGAATCACTTGACCACATGTTTACTTGAAATTTTACAGAATTCAAATCCACCAATCAATCGTATTCTCACAATCAGCCCAGACCAGTAAGAGTGCTGTTTAGATGAATCTTTTAGCTTTAGTTAAACAAGTAATGTCTATAATTCTGAGCTCCATGAGCGAACTTTGTTCAGCTTGAAGTTTTAGTTTTACTTACCGATCTAACTTTTCTCAGCTTGAAGTTTTAGTTTTACTAAACCAAGTAATGTTAATGTTCAGAACTGTCATGAAAGGTGTATTCTTAATGGTTTTTTTTTAAGTAACAAGATCAAGTTCTCTTAAATACTAAGACCAAACAAAAAAACCTCCACCTCTGATCAAATGAAAAGCAAAGAAAAAATTAAAGTCCTTTGTTATTGGGCACATGGTCCCCGGTTTGCTTTGTGCCAACAACTGCAAGGAGAATTAAAATGCTCAGATCAGAGCACCAGAGTCCGGATGGTCAATGAAACGATACTAATAAAAAATTGAAAACATATTTATTCGTCAAATTCAATGGTTTATAACTGTCAAAATGCCTTGGGAATTGTATCTCCGATACAAACTTACTCTTAGTGCCATTCGTATCAGCATTTACAAAAACTCTTAGTGCCATTCGTATCAGCATTTAAAAAGAAAATGAAATCCGAGTAGGCTTAGATTGCGATTTTAACATTTTGACAAGTATATTTCGAACGCTTATGAATTAATGAAATTTGCAGGAATATGATGGCAGGTTCTGCATTCCCATCAAAATATTTTAAAATTGCCTGAAACATATTAACTACCTTCTAGGTCACTCTCCATCTATCCATATTTTTTTTTATAGATGAACGTATTGACAAAAGGACAGCATTTAATGTGTGCTTCCGACATTGATATACCCCCATAAATTTCCATCTTCATTGTAAGAGGATCAATTCCTTGTGGTATTAATCACAAGTATACAATACATAGAAGATCTTTATTAAATATACAGAAGCTCTTTATTATATAATAATGGAACGACATTGATATGCGCCAATAAATTCCTTGTACATGCTAAGAGGAATAAGAGGAATCGTAAGAGTATCATTCATGATGGAATTAATCACAAGTATAAAATATATAGAAGATCTTTATGATATAGTAATCGAAAAATTATTATTAATCTAAGATAATTATGAAATGCATAAAAAATATTTAAGTTACCTTACAATTAGTTATAACAGTGAAAAATACTAAATTTAATAATTATTTACAATTAAATTTTATTTCTTAATTTTATATAAGTTACTTTTAAATTTTATATAATATCATGAATCTCAAAATAATATGAAAATGAAAATTTGATAATAATTCTTTATAGAAAATTATAAACATTAAATTGTTGAGTTTCTATTCTTTCATCTGCCGTTATTATATTATTATTATAGATTTTGTAAATTTATTTTTAACTTTAAGATATTAAGGATATTTTGTCATGCTTTTAGTGAATAATAAAAAACATAAGTGACATAGCTTCATGTCCTCAAAGTATTACAACTTTGGATTTTTCTAAAAGATATTTGCATATTGAGAGATTTGATCTCTCTTGTGCTTAATATATCCTTGGTTAATATGGGTGAGTGTATCCTGTTACAAACGCTTACGAACAGTTGGATTGTTTAACTTTACAACTCCAACAAACTTTTGTTGGATTTTAGACAAAACTGACCAAAAAAAAATCTCTACAAAAAAGAATATAATATAAAATAGTGATATTATTAGAAATGTTTTAACCATAATTTTTTGTTTCTTAAATTAATTTCTATATATATAAACTTTATATAATATGTAATAGTTGACACTGAATCTTTATAAACTACATTTCTATATAAGTAAAATGTTTTTAGATTATTATTATGTTTTTAATACATGTAAATATTGTTTAACCCAATGTATTGGAATTTTTTTCAATTATGATTTACATTGAATTTTTTTATTGTTAATATTTCAAATGCAACATACTAATTTATATTAAAATTTTGAATGAATTATACATCTTACTTCTATTACTTTTATCTTATCAAGGAATAAGTGAGCTTTCTTAATTTCAATTATATTTCAGTTTCTAGATTAAAATATTTTATTGTGAGTTTGGAGGTTGAAATATTTTATTTTGAGTCAAGAATTTTTAAATCTCTTTCTTATTAAGTTGTAATATCAACTAATCTAGTTAACACAGTAAAGTAATTAATCTAACCAAACATATATATTCATTATTATCTTTTATTATAACTAATTTCTTATTTTTATTTAAAAATTATTTTTTTCCAAAAAACACTATTCAACTCTAACTTCAACATTAAACAAGATCATAAAATGGCTGAGCTGTGATACACTTCTAATCTATAACTAAGTTTTTATTTATCTATCCAATATTGAAATAAAAAAAAATATGACAAAAAATTCAATTTTTTTTTTTTTTTTTTCAACGGAATTCATCCATGTATTCACCCTTCACCCCCCCTACTATAGACTTATTCTTTTATATATAAAATAATTTATTTGTATTAAAAAAATAGATAGCATTACCAGTATTAGACAATGTCCTCTGCAAACAACTTTAAACATACTTCAGTACTGGAAGCCTCTGCCTGTAAACAAACCATTACACCTTATAACAAACCATTACAATTTATAACAAACCACTGCAATCTATAACGGATAACATAAATGTTTGGATCCAACCTGGCAGTGTTGTGCCTGTAAACAAACCATTACAACTTATAACAAACCATTACAATTTATAACAAACCACTGCAATCTATAACGAATAACACAAATGTTTGGATCCAACCTCGCAGTGTTGTCCCTGTTGACGTTACAGAGTTTTTATTCACCATCAAATGCATTTATAAAGCCAAAAACCGTGCTGTCAAACGTTAGATTCCATTCCGGGACTGTTTCCAACGACCCCGTTAGTTGGCAATCGGTGAACTATTTCTGATTGTCAAAATGCCTTGTGAAGTTCTTCTCTGCCTTGGGAATTTTTTCTCTGATCCATACTGACTAATACTGGTATTCAACACAGGATAAAATAAAAACAAAAAAATTGAAATCTGCATAAAACTTATATCCCAATTTTAATATATAGACTCGGGAATTTATAATGAAAATTAAAGATAAACAATATGAGCTCTGAATTAAAATGATATATATATATATATATATATATATATATAATTCATTTATAAAACCAAAAAATGTGCTGTCAAACGTTAAATTCGATTCCAGGCCTGTTTACAACGACCCCCTCTGTTTCTGATGGACTATAACGGTCAAAATGCCTTGGGAGTTTGATCTCTGATCCATACTTGTATTTGACTCAGGAACATATTAAAAAAAAATGGAAATTCGTATAAAACCTATATCCCAATTTTCACTTTTTTGACAAAAAAATATATTGACTCACGAATCTATCTTAAAAAGTTGAAATTAAAAAATTGAAATCTCTATGAAAATAATTTAAAAAATATAATAAACATTTTTTTTATGGATGAATACTAATATATATTTATATTAATATTGTATAAGTTGAACATGGGTTAGTTTTTTTAATATTTAAAGAAATAGGTTATTTTTTTAGAATTAGAAGTATGGGCACTAAAATTTTTAAAGATCCATTATTAAACGTAATTTCAAAGGATGCGGTCTTTTTTAATAAGAATAATTAGTCAAATTGCATAGCTCCCACTAATAACAACTATACCCATTATCAATTTAATAATTCAATTATGATAAAATTTTCACTATATTTAAAATATCTAAATATAATTATAAACTGTTACTATGTATATTCTAACTTTATATATAGTATTTAATTCCCTAAAATTTATATAGAATTAGAATTATCATAGAAAATATAACCTTCCAACATTGATGGGCAGGTCAATTCATGTAGTCATTGACAACGACTCCTATTGGTTGCAATTGGTGAGCTAATCCTGCTCATTGTTTATTACGTTACTGCATTATGTTTCAAATCCACGAGGCCACCATCACCACTGTATCCTTAGCTTAAAATTGACAAATTCTGCCCATGACCTGTGTGCTGGGGAAACCCAAAATCATTTTGTCACTTATACATGTGAAAGTTCACGTGGATGTCTCGCAAATTCCATGTGAGAATTCATGTTGTTGTGGGGAACAATGGGCCACTGAACCACAGTTTCTTTATCTAGATGTATATCTTTATGCTGTACTTAGAAATCTAGAACTGTGGCCTAAATGCAAGTTATGGGTTATGGGCTCTATTAGCAAATTTAGATTCTCGGTTTCTGCAATTGGAACCATCATAGCAAACACTTAAATTTTCTGCGATTTATGTGTACTAGGAGACCCAAAAACATTTTGTCAAATGATGCATGTGAAAGTTCACGTGGATGTGCCGCAAATTCCATGGGAAAATTTATGTTGTTGGAGAGAACAATGGCCCACTGAACTACAGTTTGTTTATCTGAATTTATACTTTTATGGTGTACTTGGAAATTTAGACCTGCGGCCTATATGTGAGTTATGGCCTTCGCTAGCAAATTAAGATTCTCGGTTTCTGCAATTGGCACCATGACACTAAACAATTAAACCTTCTGCAATTTATGTTATTAATCTTCAATCTAGGATTTGCTTACATAATTATATTTTGTTAGGTTGATTTTGTTTGTTAGAATATGATTATTCTGACACAATAAAGGTGTAGAAGATGTAAGTGTGTTGCAATAAGTATAACAGCTCTGCAGTTTATTAGTGTAATAATATTTCGAAACTTTTCTTACTGTTTTACCTACTGAATTTTACATTTTGTTCAATGCGTTCCAGTGAATCATTAGTGTTTGCTTCTGCCCGGTTCTGCCCAACTGAAGTACGCCGTCAAGCTGATGTGACGCACTCTTTGCCAGGGCTATAATAAATTATACTCTTGACTGACCCACTTTCTGCCTAGGGAAACTGGAACACAGAAGGCCCGACACCTTGGGGATGGAGTGGAGTGACGTGAGTAAAAGCCAGCTTCTGAATACCATGCTAACACAGTTGGATGCACTCAGAAAGTATAAAGTATCCATACACAACTCATATGGTTAAAAATTTAAAAATGAGGATGATGGGATAACTTCAGAAACTTCCTTGGAGCAATAAGGGGCCCATCTGTGCTCTACCCTATAGCAATCAATTTCTATCAATCTCTCGTGGAATGAGCATTATATTCGCAGTACCCTTCTCACAGCTGTTGGGCAATATCAATGTTTTCAACGTTCATTCAGGGATTACATTAGGGGTTTGAATAAACACAGACTGAGGAGATACGTTCTTTTAGATTCTCGAGGTTCGATTGGTAAGGAGTTTCCAGAATATCTTGAATACAACGTTGGTAGGCAGGAAAATCCATGTAATAGAATATGCTAGGGGTATTTTTTGTTTTTTAATCTGACAACAATAGAAATTTCATATGATTTTAAGATTTGAAAATCCTGATTACAACTGTAAAACTTTAGAATTCTGGTAGCCCGGCGATCTAGATGGTCAAGGTCGATCATAGGGAGATGCACAGAGGTTTTCGAGGCGAGATTCGCGGGGAGTATGGAGAATATGTCTTAAAAAATAGTCTACTGGTATGTTGGGAAATTTATTGAATACAATATGTTGTGTATTGTTTGTTAAGGTTGGCTCAACGCTGTCAAGGAATTTATGGTGTAAAATAAAAAGACGTTGGAGTTCCAATTAGTTTATGGTGTAAAATAAAAGGAGGTTGGAGTTGCAATTAATTTTTTATCAATTTAATTTGAATGGAAAAATAAAATAGTAAAACTATTTTATTTTTTGTAATTTTTATTGTTTTCAAATCCATATAAAAATAATAATATAATTTTTTTGATTAGTTTTTAATATAGTTTTAGTAAATTTTATATGACACTTAAAATTCCCTGATGTAACTTTAACCAAGGTCTCTATTTAAAAGGGTAAACACTAACTCCTGTTGCTAAACTTTGTATTATATTAAAAAAAAAAAAAATATTTCACTCTTTATTACTAACATCTTCACTAACTTTGTAAATATGTATAAAAGAAAAAAAATTATTATATTTATTATTATTATATTTAAAAAATAGTTTAAGGTTAAGTATTGAAATTATTTTTAAAATATTAAATAATAATATATTAGTTTGGTATTAAAGATATTAATAGTTTGTTTTTTTTTAAATTTCTAGGATGTTATTAAATTTAAAAATAATTATCAATCTAATTCTTTATAAGTATATTTTTATAATTATATAATTAATTAATATATATATAGTGTGGGTGTGGGGTATAATTTATTTAATCTTATTTCATTATAATATTATAGATATTTTTTATATTTCCAAATACATAATTATAAATCAAGGTGTTAATTTTGAATTGATTTAAAGATATCTCCATTATTTTGATAGAAATTTGAAAGTGAGCATGAGAGAGTGATTACACGCAACATAAATCACACACATATTATAATTTTGTTGAGCTCATGAAGGTTACATATATAGGAATGTATGAAACTTTTAGATCTGAGAATAGTGGATCTAGATTGCTAAAAATAGCTAACCACAATGTGGAACACATGGAAGCATTCCTTGCAGCATCCTCCCTTAATGTTTACATGAAAAATTACAATATTAAAAAACACATACAAATATTTTGTCATATCTGTCTCATTTGGCCTTCATTAGCACTTGCATCCACTATGGAATCTTATAGACCATGTTCTTTCTCCACCAGCACAACTTCCAGCTACCACTCAATCTCCATTTAAAATATAAATGCTTCTGACCATCATTGGCATACTTTGCATAATTGATGTCTTTCAAGATCCCAAATGACAATGTCGATATTGAATCATTCTATGGAACTACCACCATGTGTTGAATATATGGCCTTCCGATATATTCACCGATTATCTAGAATAACAGTCTAGATACTAAATGTCTTCAAGAGTCAATTATACAACTTTAAATTTCATAAAAATTAACCTATATTGATGCTCTCGGAGCAAGATGTGGGTTGCCCTTATTAAGAAAAAATTCTAACTAATGCTTTCGGAGCACAACAAGTCACATCAGTTTGTTCAATAGTTGGCCTATTTTTTATGGTTCTGCATCATTTGTAAAATCTCATAGACACAACAACCATACCACTAAATAATCAAATGTCTTTCTTCCATGTGCACTTTGGAAAAGGAGTACGAATATTATTGTCATTACAACACAACAAAAGAGACTACTGAAACAAATCCACACTTTAGATTAGAAAACTATTGATGAAATCCAAGGGATTACGACTAATGCAAAACATGATCTCAGTAGACGCATAGGATTTCCAAATGTATCTCCCATGAAGAGAAATCAAAATCCAATCATTAAAATGCTTCTTCTACTATAGCCAACATCAATTTTGATGTCAACTTGCTCCCTCATTGTTAAAGGAGGCTTCATTCCATCACACGCAGATTGTAACAGATCTGAGCATTGAAATTGCAAATCTAAGGTTTGTGCATCCATAAATTTTAGCATAAATCATAGAATCCCTAGATATATTGGAAGGGAAAAACCCATTGACATGCTATAGAATGCCCCAATGTCATATCAGATAATATTTAAATATGTAGTGCAATAGATCATCCTTGGTGTGTTGGAGGTCATATCAAAACATGCAATTCAACACCCAATAGCACCGAGACACCATCAAATGACTAATATGCCAATTCCATCATGAAAACTAAAAGAATTTCAGTGCATTGGATCCTAACAATTTTGCCAAGGATGGCATCAACCTTCTCTTGCAGTGACTCTCTCCACAACTTTCTTCTTCAACAATATTAGATCTGGGAAGGTTGAGATGGATCGAGGTTCTCCTTTGTAATATTTTCACAACAAAAGTCTATCCTTCACATTGCAGCCTCATGACCACATAGAGATAAGCGTGGTTTATCTTCCCTCAATGCAGGTAGCAACATGTCCTCCCTATTCAACGACTTTTACCATTAACACAACAAACCAAAACAATGGGTTCTAAATACACACACTCAAACACACAAAAAATCATTTTCACTCTCCTAGGTTAGCCTATGCACAAAGGAGTATCATGGTTAAAATTGCATGGTCTCCACTCCTATCATGAGAGAGTCATGGCAGATCCAACTCTGGTATCATGATATAAATTTAAAAGTGAGCATGAGAGAGGGACTGCACACAACACAAATCACGCACACACTGTAATTTTATTGATCTCACAAAAATCACATATATAGGAATCCATGAAACTTTTAAAATTGAGAATAGTGGATCTAGATTACTAAAAATATTTAATACAACTAATAGCCTAGGAACTTATAATTACAACAAAAAGAAATATTGAGCAGATGGAAGCACTACTTCCAACATATTTACATACCTATTTTACTGGAATTCAAACGTATTATTTTGATCATTTTTTTTGCTAGAGTTATTAAATTTATGGTTTTCTCTTGAGATGCCCTCTCATCATCATACCACAACTTAGGACCATCCACCTATATGTATATGTATATGTATAGTCTTGAATTGAATTGAATTGAATTTATGTTCACATTAAATTTTGGGTTCCAAATTGCATTGATTCACTATCACCCTTGTTTTCATCATCAAGATTAGGTGTCCTTTTCTCATCTTCTAATTATCATGTTATTGCAACACATTCCACACCTAGAAAACTTCCATAACAAGAGTAGATTTCTGCTCAATCAAAATATTTCTATTTTTTGTTGATGGCCTTTTTCTTCATGGAATTTGTATTATGGAAGCTTGAAAACATTTATCTCTTAGGCATGCATGAAAGTTTTTATATAGTTGGGTTACAATAAAATGATATTAAATCTTTTGGTGGTGTGGTGCTTGGAAAAAACAATAAAATTATATTGGGTGTTGCATTTAGAGTTATTGAGGGATCACAAGCATATTAGTTGGTGTCCATTGTATGAGTCCTTGCAAATCTAATGAGTGCTTAGAAGACATGAGGATCATATTGTATCATAATCACAATTCTTACATATAAAATAGACTTAAGAAGCCAATATGGATAAGCACTTTGTTGATGGAGACTCTTCATCTTAAAAAATAACAAATTACATATCTATAAGTCAAACATGTAGCTCTAAAAAAAGCAATTGCTAGACTAGTTAGCATTAACTCCATGGCTTGCTCAAAAACTTCGCTTTCCATTGGATCAACATGGGACAAAAAGGATGCAACTATTTAACCAAATCCAAAGGACATGGATATGGGGAAAAAAAATCAAAATATGTAGCCAATGCATGCAACAAGAAGAAACTTATGGGAAACTATTTTCATTGAAAGCATGACTATGGCTAATCTCATGTATAAAGAAGAAGACATACAGCATGGAATCCATGAGGTTTCTAAAATTTCTTCCAACTCTAGCCAAAACCCAAACAACTAGCTCAAGACAAGTTAACACAAGGATGCCCAATGCTAGCTAGAGCATTGAGTGGTAAAGGTGGAGATCATCTTGAATAATAAGGATAAAAGTAAAAATGTTATCACTTCCAAATTTAAAGATAAGTTGTGGAACGATAAAGAGTTAGAGGGAAAAGGAAGCTAAGGTATGATAAGGAGGCTATCAACTACAATCTCGAAAATCAGACTTATCTTTCTATCTTAACAAATATTGAGAATAAAATGAACATTTCAAGGATAAGAACTGATTGTCACAAGCTTCAAAGTGAAACCTGACATTGATCAATTCCAAAAACTCCTTGGCACTAAAGAGTCTGTCACATTTGCAGTATTGAGAGGGCAGAAGATGAAAAACACTTTCTCTTCGATTGTTAGCTCTTACTCACATCCATTTTAGTTTTCAAAAATTTTGCCACACTACGAACCTTCTTGACTTATTAATTAGCAAAACTAGGATAATATAGGCCAACACTTATCTCCATTCTTTTGAATCATAGAAATAAAATGTTAATGAAGCTCAATGAATCTCTTATTTTCTTACGGTCTGATTGACCATATTGGTCATAGTGGGCATTAATAATCATGATCATCATTTAACCCTGCATATTAATTTTATTTATTTATTTATGACCTACTTTTATTTTTTGTTGTTATTAAAATTTTAAATGCAACATATTAATTTTATATTCAAAATTTGAAATTTCCAACTTCCATTTTATAATTCTTATGAGGAAATAATTCAACCTTTTTACATTGAATTAGGTAATTCTAGAACCTACTCTAAGGATATATGTAATTCAGTTAGTGACTAACCTCTATTTGAATTCATATATAATAAAAATAATAATGGATATACATGTTTGATTATTTTTAATCTTCTCACTATACTCCCTCTATTATTTTATATTACAACCTATCGTAGATGCTACAACCCCCCTACAATTTCTTTCCAGTGATTTGATTTTGGAGCCTCCCTTTGACCATAAGAAATATTGTTTCAACTTGTATCAAGTTTTCTTATTGAAGTAATAAGTGTCACAACCTTTTATTCCTTCATGTCAAGCTTGTGATGTCTTAACTGTTCTTTCTTTGTAAGAACTACTCAGCACCCCATGATAACAATAAGTCCTTGTCCACAGTAGTTCGACAACTTTTGAAGATAGAAAAAGAACTTTTGAGAAAACAAGCTAAGTCTTGCCTTGATGACACTGATTGTGTGCCTTTCTCTAAGGGAATGCACAATCCTCTGGCATAGTGAACTGTAAAAATCCTTGTTAGAGTGAACTGTGCAAACCTTTGAGTTGGGAAATTGTGCAATCATCTATGGGGGAAAACTATGTAACCTCTCATGGAAGTGAACAACGTTATTTCTCAAGCAAGTCAACTACACAGTTCCCAAAAAAATCCAATTGCAAATTCCTTGAAAATAGGAAGTGTGAACTTCCCGAGGATAGCTATGCACTTCTAATTGATAGTATGGGACGTGTTTCTAAATTTTTTATCTTACGTGTGCTAGTCAACTAAGAGTGGATCCTTAAAATTTAAGCAAGTACATCTGAAACCCTAACCCTCATCTTGTGAGTGCTCACCTATATAATAAATCCATCTTAGAGCTCATTCTCACACTCCTCTTTGGAGCTCTACTAATTCTCATGAACACATCGAGCTTTTGGTCGTAATTACAATGTTTTTTCTCATAAGTTTCTCAACTATCAGTTTTTCCCCACTTTTGCTTTCGCAAGTGTCATTTTGTCTTGTTTTCCATGTAACAAGTGTCGTTTATGCTATTATTAGCTTCTACAAGTTTGGTTTCATTTTTTTTCATTTCTCTTCTAGTGTCACTTCACATTCCTTGTCTTTTCACCTACGAGTAATTATTTTTGTTTGGAGTGTTTATGCATGCATGTCCTTTTCCTTTCATTATCTTTCTTACTATATGCGAGTGACTTTTTGGCCGAATCTCAGGTTGATACACATCCTTACTCACCTTAATTGGAAGATTTCAAGACTTGTCATCTATTAGAAAAAAACTGTGAGATCTTGTAGGCTTCTCCCCTCCTCAAGTTTTCATCGCACAATATCTTCGAACAGAGGCCTCCCTTGCCCTCTGCAATTACAAACTATGCAATCCCTAGTCCTCAGCTATAAATTGCGTAATCCTAGTTGACAGTGATGCCCACTTACCCTCTTCAAATGTTAATTAGGCAATAGAATGCCTTGCTCTAGCAACAACTTTATATTGTGCAATTTCAATCTCCAGCGAGTGTCCCTTGCATTCAATACTTGTACAATATTCCTCATATATTGTGCAATGTGAATTTGAATCTAGTGACCAGTGAGGTCACTCAACCTCCCTTGTACCCAAGAATTGTGCAATCCCTCTTCTTAGTAGCTTTCTTCTGCTTGTCATTGATTAGACTATTTGATTATTTAGAGAGCTGATTTGTTGTTACCATGAGTGCATTTTTTTATCAAGTACATCAAATAAAAAACACATCAGTCTTTTAAGATCTACCAACATTATCCCTCCAAAGAAGGGATCATCAAAGGAAGTCACAGAAAGTAGTACTGAAGATTTCATTAATAATAGCTCGAAAACAGTTCCTTTCTTATTAGACATCTAATGCTTTATTCAAAAATATTATACTATTACATGGCTCACCATCAAGGATGTATTCAATTCAAGGGAGTTCATAGAGAATCTGGAAGATAGGGAAGTCTATGAGAATATTAAGCAATCAGGGTTCCAGAAATTTTCCTATAGTTATCTTGTGTTACCTTGTGTTGATGCCATCAAATGGATACTACGAGGTTTATACACTAGGAACATGGTTCTAAACAATGTTAGCTGGAAACAACTTGCCTTATACTAACCACAATATATTCACTCATATCACAGGTTTCCCAAGCCTGAGCAACACTAAGGTTCCTGGTTTTATGTACCATGGAGTTATTTGAACACTAGAGAAGTGATCAAGTCATGGTTGTAGGAACCATCTAAGTTTCAATAGAAGCGTGATGGTTCCTATAAGATCAAGTCTCTCATAAAAATTTATCAATACGTGACAGCTATGTGTTGCAAGAAATATGGACGAAAGAATATTAAATCATTTGACAAAGGTTGGATCTTCATGCTTTATCCACTAGTCACGAAAGGGAAAGTATTAAATTGGGGAAATATATTGTCTTGAAAGCTAAAGGTTAATTTGAATGAGGCCAAAGAACCTAAACAAGGAAAAAAATCATATTTCTACATGTCTTCCTTCTTACTAGATGGTATTTGTGCTTGTCATGAATTCTCAATTCTAGAATAGAAGTGGACCCCAAGAGAACTCCCTATCAATGTGCATTAGAGAGTGTTGTTGGAGTATAACTACAGAGGAGTGTATGACAAGATTTGTCAACAATTCATGGTTTTTCACCATATGATATTTGAGGAAGAAGCCCTTTGCATGTCCCATGGGGCTAGGAAAGAAGTTTCAGAGATATTGGATTGTTTTTCCTCACCTCTGGGCACATACCTTGGAGTGTTCGGTCCTTAGAAGCCTCCACATATTTTTCCAAGGTATGTGACCAATAAAGTGGTCATGCAGGAATTTTCTTATAAACTTAGCACAAGTCTATCTTAGTTGCTACAAAAGAAGAAGAATAAGAGACCTTGGATTTCCTTTCCTTTACAGGTGGGTTCCTATTTGCTTTAGGGATTGAAGGTTGTAGAGGCATAAGCTTAAAATCTTACCATCCTTCGGTTTAGTGAGATGAGATTTCATAGATAGGATCCTAGAGGAGTGTATAAAAGAAATTGTACCAAGTTAAATTTTTCCTGTCCTTATGTGTCTTATTGCTAGAAAGTGGACGAGAAGATAAAGAATTGGTACAATGCCTCCCCAATACAAGCACTAGGAAATGAGACAGGACCTTCTAATGCATTTCATGAGCATAGTGTTTAGGAAGGGAATCAGCAAGAGGTGAACACTCCAGCCAACATTGCCAAATACAAGAGGAAAGTAGTACATAATCCCAAAGTGGAGAGGATCCGAAAGTTTAGAGTAGATCCTATTATTCTTAGAGTGGCCTTTGCACCATAAAAGAAGAGAAAGGGTTCATACGAATTAAAAAAGAAGTAGCAGGGAGAAGAAGACAGATAAGAGGAGGAGTGAAAGCAAGAAGATGAACAAGAAATGGAAGAAAGAGAAGATATGTAGTAATAGAAAGAGTTTCGAAAGGAAGAAGAAGAAGAAGAAGAAGAAGAAGAAGAAGAAGAAAGGAAAAACCTGGAGGAAACATGGCAGAAAGAAAAAGAAGAAGAAGAAAGACAGAAGCAGTTTGAAGAAGAAGAAAAACAAAAGAAATCAAAGGATGAACAAAGCACAAAGAAGCAAGGTGAGGAATCTGTAAGAGAAATAAAGGAGTATATACAAGCCCAAGGCATATCGTTTTAGTGAGAGGAGCACAGCGAAGAGGTTGGCATTATGCCCATTGCAGAATACATCAACCGTAAACCTTCACCTCCCCTCGCTAATGACCACATCCCATTCAGTGAAATGGGAATATCTCCTCTAGAAGATGATTTGGTCATGAATATTTCCAACATTACATTTGATCAGTTAAGGAAAAGATTGTTCAGGAAAGGCAAAAGTATTTTCCTAATGACCAGGTTCACCCTATTTCCACTCACACATAGAGGGTAATTGTGCCTAATACAAAGAAGAATCTGAGAACAATAGCAACAACAAATGCATCCTTTGCAGGGGTTACAAAAGTAGACACAAATTTATTAATGTAATAAAATCAGGAATCGGCAAAGGATTTAACTTTTGCAAGGAAACAAATCAATCATCTCCTCATTGAGAATCAAAGGTTGCATTCTACTTATTCTAATATGTGAAAGAGCTACGCATAGTGATAAGTGAGGAAATTCAATCATTGGGTGGCCCTATGATATAATTGAATGAGGAAATTATCATCCTTCATAAGATAATAGTGCCCTTGCATGCAATGCAAAAGTGGACACAAAAGAATGTGAAAGTTATAAAGAACTGATTATGCAATTATTGATGCAATCTAAGAATGGGGCACTAAATATAGAAATGCACCATGAGAGTTAGCCTAGGAAATAAGGAAGGATGTAGAATTGGAAATAGGTGAGGTTGGGATGCTTGTAAAAGGTAACAAAAAACTCAATACGCGACTGTATCATAGCTTGGACTCGTTGGTAAGAGTGCATAAGCTACATTCCATTGGAGCATTTGTAGCAAAAAGGGGAAAATGCTATCTAACAAGAAATTGATGAATTCTTGATCAGTCTAAGGTAGGTAACTACCAAGAAATATTTAAAGATCACAAGGTATAACATTAAACAATTTTTAGTGAGACCTATCAATTTAAATATGTAGTTGTTCTTATTGTGGAATAATTTTCAAACTGGTTCCAAAATTATTTATTCGAATGCAATGGAGGAAAGAGTTAGATATAAGTAAGTCCTTCTATGGAAGTTTGTGGACATAATAGCACAATACAAGGCTTGGTACCAATATGTTACATCAGAGCTACAATTTCCTCAAGCTCAAACATAATGTATAATGTTTTGTCTTATTAGGCTCTAGTCACATTTTGTCTCATGTGATTTTGTATTTAGAAAATAATGAGTGATGTAAATATAAGTGGAAGTCCAATGATCATTGTATATAGTAAAATATTTTTAGGTTATTAATATGTTTTTAAATACATGTAAATATTGTTTAACCTAATGTATTGGAATTTTTTAATTATGATCTATATCGAATCTTTTTATTATTAATATTTCAAATGCAACATATCAATTCTATATTAAAAACTTGAATGAATTACAAATCTCACTTTTGTTACTTCTATATTATAGGGAATAATTATGTTTCAGTTTGTTGATTAAAATATTTTATTGTGAGTGAAAGTTTTTTACATCTCCTTTTTATTGATCTGTAATATCAACTAGCTTAGCCATTAAGATAATTAAATTAACCAAACATATATATTCATTATTGTATTTTATTATAACCAATTTCTTCTTTTTATTTAAAAATAATTTTTTTGAAAACACCTCTGAGCTCTAGCTTCAACATGGACAAAATCCAAAATAAAACTGATACAACTAGTTGTGGAATGCACTTCTAAACTTAACTAAGTTTTTAATTATCTATCAAATATTATGAAATAAAATTCAATTTTGTTTTATTGTTTTTATCCAATTCTATATATATTCAGCTTGACCAAGTAATAAAATTATTATTTATATAAAAATGATTTATATCATTTAAAAAAATTATAGCATTACCAATATTAGACAATGTCCTCTGCAAATAATTTTAAACGTTAACACTAGAAGGCTCTGCCCATAAACAAACCATTGCAATTTATAACAAACCATTGCAATCTATAATGGATAACATAAATGTTTGGAGCCAACCTGACAATGTTGTCCCTGTTGACGCTCCAGAGTATTTATTCACCATCACATGCATTTATAAACAAATAACATGTTGTAATTCAGTCCTGATGATGAGTCTTGGTATAGGCTCGAAACGTCGACAATAACAATGAAGTACACTGTGGATTTTCCGAATTCAATTTCTCAAAAACCACTCCACAGAAACCTACAAACTAAGATGTTGTCAAATGTTGAATTCGATTCCAAGCCTATTTACAATGACCCCCATTAGTTGGCAATGAGTGAGCTATTTTTGATTGTCTATAACGGTCAAAATGTCTTGCGAATTTGACCTCTAATCCATACTTATTAGTCCCTACCATATGGCAATGGCATGGGACTATAGTAATCTATTTGTAGCTTTTTAGCATTTCTTTAAGTTGATTATCCTGATGAATAACCATTTGCTATCGCGAATATCCAAACTTTTTAAACAGTACTCCATTTCATGGTCTTATTTGGCCTCTTCTCGAAGCATGGAGGCAGAAAGAATAAGTTATATCATATTTTCACTTCACATTTGCAAATTTATCTTCAAACTAATGTCAACATTAAATCCCAAGCATTTTATGTTAATCATATTTAGTATAATGGAAAACCATAGTATAATAGAGAACCACCACCACTGCATGTAGGGCTACCACCATCACTTCCTGCCATCACTCTTAGGTGTCAACTCTTAGGTGTCATACAATATTATGTTCTTCTACTTACATGACACCTCTTCTATTCTTATGTTTATACTTTCTATCAGGTTGTAGTTGTTCAAACACTGTGGGTTGTGGGCTTTGCGTGATCTTTGTTGAACTAATGCTAAAAAATGAATAACAATTCTTCTGTTCTTATGTTGGTCTTATGTTTATAATTGGCTATAATTGTTCTAATGTTGTGCACTGTGGGTGATCTCTGATCTGTCCTGAACTGATCTCTGCTGAAATGATGCTCAAAAATGAATAACGATAGATAGTTCAGCCTCAGTGCTCAGGCTGAGTTTACAAACTGCTCAGGCTCAATTCTCAGTTCTCAGTTCTCAGGCTGAGTTCTCATTTCTCAGGTTGAGTTCTCAACGCTTGTCCTTGTCCTTCAGTGAGAATGAAACAATTGAATGCAACAATAGGCACACCCACATCATTTTGGAAAGTATGTTGAAACATCCAGTCTCTTCAAGGATCTTCAAGGATTTTTGTCAGGTATTTTGCATTTTCTCTACAATTCTCCATAATCAATTTGTATCCCTGTAGCATCGACAACAATTTTAGCTTAATAAAGTCGAGGAATATGATGCTACAACAATTTTAGGTCAATTGTTTTGAGTAAAGCCCAGGAATATTGTCACCATTCAAACAATATTTTCAGACTTCAAAGCTGGTTTCTGACTAAATTATTATGAAAATGAATTTTAACAGCAGTAGCATAATTGTTTTGCTATAGAATTGAAAAGAAGAAGTTTAAACTTGTTTTGCTAGAGAATTACAGAATTAAACAGAAGCGTTGATGCTACTTACGATTTCTGTAGACGATGCAAGGGAAAACTAGATGTCTGTCAAAGTCGCCTGTGGGAACCGAGCAACTTCTTCCATCTCTAGATGATGCAAGGTCAAACTGGAAGCGAATAACGAAAACTGTTTATTTTGTATCTCTTGTATAGTGAAGCAAACGATAATATAATTAGCATATTTTGGGGTCTAAAAGTTGAACATCAGTCCTTGTTTTTGTATCGTAACTCCACAAATGCCAAACTTTCTCTTCCGATCATGGACTTTGTAAGAGTAAACTCCCCCACCCACGCATAAGACTCATTTTGTTGCCCCCTGGCCTGATTAGATGGAAGGAATCACCTTAAATATTTTTATTTATCCAAAAATCGAAGTCTTTCCAAACTCCAAACTCTTATAAATGGAAACACACATTATGTTGGCTATCCATCTACTTGGGCTGTAGAATGCCACTATCAACACAAATATCATTATGCCATTCTCTATTCACTAGAATGCAATGTAGATAGAATCAATGCGCCAAATGCAATGCAGACAGAAGAATTTTAGCCAATGTAGTTAGCCCTAGCTATTACAGAATAACCTTATTGTTTCAGTACATAGCATCTTTATGCAACTAATTAGTCTCACAATGAGCATTTATTAGAAATTCAAAGATAAAACAAGTATACTAAATGGTACCAGTGCCACTACTCTAGTAAGAGCACTCAGCCTGAGGTAATGTAGTATTTCATTCTATCTTTCTTATCCATTAAGTTCTCCTAGTTTCTACATCTGGGCTCGGAGATGAAATGAAATGAACCTGGGGCTAGGAGATGAAATGAAACGGACCTGTACCTTCTTGCTGGTTCAACCTTGTAACCTAAAGAGAGGCATAGCCATGAAAAGATTTGGCTATGGCAAGAAGAGCTTATGGATGAGTTTGTTGAAGTACAAGCGAAGCATCAGGAAGGAACAAGGAAACCTGTCAGCTCTCTCCTAAACATACGTGTAACGTTACTCAATGACATCTGTCAAAATGCATGTCAAAATATTGTTGTAGATTGAATGTACTTTATTTAGTAAGGCTAGAATGCACTTTAGAATCACTTTATTTAGTGGCATTCTTTAGCCTTTATGTTGACATCGTTTGTTTTTTTTTATGGCTCTAAATATTTGTCGGTCCTGATCTGAGCAGTAAGGCCATTGAAGGCAATTTCTTAGTTGCAAGGCATCAAAAAATATCTTCAGTAGTAACCTTAACGCTACCTGTAGTAGCCTCTATCTCCTCCACACACTCTTTCAAGCCTAAAATCTACCTTTTAATTTGGCCTATTCTTTCTGTTTCAGGGGTTCTTGCTAGCTTAGCTATTTCTAACTTCTAAGATGAACAGAATAAGGGTGTTGTCTTAATTGGAAAAATTGTTGGCATTAGAAAGCCGTGAGGAATTGGTTGGCATTAGAAAGGTGATGATGAGAATAAAAGGATAGAAATGACTCTAAATTGAAGTTTTGAACCAATAGCTAACTTGTGGGAAAGTTAAGCATTATGTGTAGAAGGCTCTATGCTTGTTCTATATGTTTTTGAGGCGTGGCCTCGGGCCCTGTGCTCTATAAGTGGATTGATATACATTTACAATGACTGATCCTAACCTACATCATGTTCTTTTTTATCTTGGCAGTGGTATTTTGAAGTCTGGTATCAAAAATGTGCATTGGCTTTTGCCTTTTGATGACTTTCTTGTTGATTGTGGCTCTACAAGCTTTGTTGCATATCACCCTCCTCTCTCCAATAGTTCACAAAACACATGCTCTGCTTCCTTAGTCATGGATTTCCTGCCGAGTCCCTGAATCAATAAATCAGCATGCTCTGTTTCTTGTTATAGCTTGTCCCTATACAAGCGTGAACTAGCACCTAATTAAAGAAACCCTTCAAAATTAGAAAGAGGCTTCTCAAAAAAAATATCGATAGGTTTTTTTATTATGGTGCTCAGATCATTGCTTACTTGGATATTCTCCTTATGAGGTAACAGAAGTGGTCACCATCCTTTTGCCCATGCAGCATCTGGAGTTTTAGCCACCATTGTAAGTGATACAGTTTTTACTCCCATGGATGTATTGAAGAACATGTTACAGCTCAGAAACAACCCATATGGAGGAGTAATGGATTGCATCAAGAGGATTTTGAGGGAAGGGGGTTTTAGAGATTTTTATGCATCCTATAGAACTACAATGGTAATGAATGCCCCTTTCATTGCTGTCCACTTTGCAACTTGTGAAGCAGTGAAGAAAATTCTAAATAAAATTTCTCCTGAAAATGCAACTGAAGAGCACATCATTGTTCATATAGGTGTTGGTGGTGCGGTTGGAGAATTGGCAAGTGTTGTGACAACACTTGTTTGTAGTGCCAGGTTGCTATCTCATTCTGAGTCATTGTGCCATCAATCTCATTAAGTAGAAATTAATTAGAAATAATAAGAAACAGGTGGTCTTGAAGTTTACTTATTAAGTTGATCAATTTTAATGTTGGGAATCATTCAAATGAGTGGTATGGTAAATGGCCTACGGGAATTGACCAGATTAATAAATAGTGAGAAACATAATTGCACATAGAGAAAGAAACATGCACTACATAGCCCCCAGGAAGGGATGTGTCATGTTTTTATAGGTGGCTATGATCATGAACCATTTGTTAATCAATATCATGAAAATTATGTAATAATAAAATGAATTAGCGTAGGTTTATTTTACAGTTGTTTTTTTGAAGTTTTCTAAGTGTTCAATAGAAGCAGGATTGATAGGAATCTACTTTAATAAACTAAATTTTCAATCAAGGTTAAAAACCTATTTATCAAAAACAATATTTTATATGTGAAAGAGTTATTGTTATGATATCATGGCCAAGAACTAGTAGAACTATTATTTGTTCTTTAATCAAGACTTGCTTGAACTTTTATGTTTATTAGAAATTGCTTCAGGCCTTCTCTAGTACGAAGGCATTAGAAAGGCGTGAGGAATTTCTTGGCATTAGAAAGGTGATGATGAGAATAAAAGGATAGCCTCTTATTTTTGTTTCAAGGGTTCTTGCTGGCTAGCTATTTATAACTTCTAAGCTGATTAGAATGAGGGTGTTGTCTTAATCAGTAGAATGATCTGATTTACTTTAATAGGTTGCCTCACCCAGATTTAACCCACCTTGTATTTACTGAAAGTGGTATGTGCCTGAGATTCCTCTCTAAACAAATCATCAACACAAGTAGATATCAGATGGTTGGCTCAGTTGGCAGTATTTATTGTTACTGACATTGATCATTAGGTGGCATGTACTGTTTCTCCTCCAGTGCTTGTTGCAGGCTCTATCCATCTTTGTGAGGTTTGATACTGATAGATGTCTTACATTAATGCATGGTATAATTTTGATGATATATTATTTAGTCTTTTCCATGCTAATTATTTTTTTGATGATATTCATCCATATAGGTTTCCATGGTCTTGTTAAAGCATGGATTTAAACTCTAGTTCTAAGCAAAGGGCAGACCCTTAAAATCCTGCGGTTAGACCTAGAGAAACCTAGAAGAACATCATTCCTCAAGCTATCTAAATGCCCAATACTGCATAATCAAACTAATGAGAGGAATGCACCAGACCTCAGAGAAAATAAAAAAAATACCACTCTCAAGAAAATCAATCCACTGTAGCTAACTATTAGCAAGATTAATCACTAAAACATGCAGGAAAGTTAGTCACACACACATAAGGAAATCCTCTTGGAAATCCTCTGAAAGAAGGAGACAGGGATAACATGGGGTGGAAGCCCCAAGCTCTCTCAAAAAATGAACTTTAATTAAAAATTAAAATGTGTCAGTGGTCCCTCTAAAGACGGTAAGAGAGGAGATCAATAATACCTTTTGGAGGAATAGTCCCAAAACCATTCAACAAAGCTCTTATTCCTCTTGATCTAGGAGATTATAGGCCACTGATCAATGAATCGATGAGGGTCAAACTTTACAACTCCTTCAATCGGTGACTGGACCAACACCTTGAGATATCTTGTTTCCCATTTAAAAAATTCAAGAGAATCCAATTCATTAAAAAGCAAAATTATGGATTCTATTGTCTAAGGGATGCAATGGAATATCTGCCTTTCAATCCTTAATGCAAACCTTTGGAAGCCCTCCACAGCTCATTGCAGGCCTATTTGGCCACTTCTTTCTATTACAGGGGTTCTTGCTAGCTAGTTATTTCTAACTTCTAAGATGATCAGAGTGAGGGTGTTGTCTTAATCAACAGAATGATTTGGTTTACTTTAATAGGTTGCCTCACCCAGATTTACCCCATCTTGTATTTTCTGAAAGTGGTATCTGCCTGAGTTTCTTCTCTAAACAAATCTCTTATCTCATTAAATGAGATTGAGAGTATGCTTATCATTTTACATTACATACAAAGATGCACATCAACACAACTAGATATCAGATTGTTGGCTCAGTTGGCAGTATTTATTGTTTCTGACATTGATCATTAGGTGGCATGTACTATTTCTGCTCCAGTGCTTTCTATAGGCTCTATCCATATCTATGATCTTTGAACTAGTAGATTTCTTACATTAATGCATGGTATAAGTTTGATGATAGATTATTTAGTCTTTTCCATGCTAATTATTTTCTTGAATTATATTAAGATAGAGATAAAGGCTTATCCATTTCTCTCTTTAATTGAAGATGGATAATTGAGTCCTTATGGTGCATTTACATTTGATAATAGAACCAACAAAGATAATGGAGTTTTGAATAAATTTTATTAGTTTGACAACTTTGAATATGTAAATAGGTCCTATTCTCAAATACTATTAGTAGTTTAATTTTCTTCCATAGAAATGACAAGATTGTAGAGGAGGTTTACAAGCACTCTATCCATCTCTATGAGGTTTGAACTAATAGATGTCTTACATTAATCCATGGTATAATTTTTATGATAGATTATTTAGTCTTTTCCATGCTAATTATTTTCTTCAATTATATTAAGATAGAGATAGAGGCTTATCCATTTTTCTCTTTAATTGGAGATGGATAATTGATTCCTTATGGTTCATTTACATTAGATAATAGAACCAACAAAGATAATGGAGGTTTGAAGAAATTTGAGTAGTTTGACAACTTTGAATATGTAAATAGGTCCTATGCTCAAACACTATTAGTAGTTTATTTTTCTTTCATAGAAATGACAAGATTACAGAGGAGGTTTACAAGCCCTCCTCTGCGAGATCAAATTATAAGGAAATTGCTGGCATTAGAAAGGCGTGAGGAATTTGTTGGCATTAGGAAGGTGATGATGAGAATAAAAGGACATAAGTGATTCACAGTAGTCAATGACTTGTGTGGACCTACTATGCTACCCTTAAGTATTCATGATGGTGTATAGAAGCTAAAGTTAATGCCAGACATAGATTGTGCAATCATTAATTAATTTCTGTTGTAGGCTTCATTGAAATAATGGCATACTACACGCAGTGATCTAATTTGCTTCTGTTGAAGCCAAGTCCCCATATAAATGTATCAAATTTTTGATACCACATCCTTGGTGACTGTTTTAACCCATATAGAGACTTGTTTAACTTATATACTAGTTCTTTTTTACCCTTCACAGCAAAGCCTTCAGGTTTCTTCACGTACATCTCTTCCAGATCCCTGTGAAGAAATGTTGTCCTCACATCCATTTGTTCTACCGCAAAACCAAAAGCAGCAACAACAGATAAAAGTAATCTAATAGAATCTACCTTGGAAACAGGAGAAAAAAATCACCAAAATCAATTCCCAGCACTTGGGAATAACCTTTTGCTACCAACCGAGCTTTGTATTTCTCCACCTTTCCTTCTGCATTTGTTTTCCACCCATTTGCTGCTAATGGGTTAACTTCCAACAGACATCTCCACTAGATCCCAAGCCTCATTTTTCTACAAAGATGCCATTTCATCAACCATGTCCTCTTTCGAGAGTTTTCCATCCTCTGAATCTACTACTTACTTCACAGTTCTAGGATCATCATCAGTAATAGATAAAGCAAAATTTTAATAGAAAGTATGATCTAGGTGGATGTTGGTGGCCACCCACCTATCCCATTTGGACACCTGCAATTGTCTCTTTCAGTTTTTCAGTTTCCATAATTGTAGCACAATTTACTATTTTTAGCTGTTTTGTCGGGTCGTGAACTTCCGGAGTCGTTTTGAGACCCTAAACGACGTTTTTGGGAAATCTGGGGGAAACATGGGTTTGTGGATAGATGTTGCCCTTCCCAAAGTGGTAGTTCTTGGATGGATCTTTCTAACGAGCTATCATACGCGTCAAACGGAGATCGTATGCCAAAGTTACGACCCCGGGAAATTGATGTACCAATTTACCCAAAACGAGGCAAACAATTTGGCGTTTCATCTTCTAGGGTTAGGTTTTGGAATGTGAAGGGTTTTCCATTGTTTCTCAACAATAAATAGGCCTTAGAGCATCATTGTAACACAGTTCAGAGGCATGTAGCCGCCACATCTCTTCTCAGAGATAAGCTACCATCGCACTAGCCGGTTTATTTTCAACTCTGTTTGTAAGAATATTTCAGTGTTTTCCATTAATGAAATGAAGTATTATTTCCACTACATCTTTGTGTATATGGTTATCTCTGTATTGTGTTGTGTTCCTGTTTAAATTTGGACCAATGGTATCAAAGCGATCTGCTTTTTTTCTCTGTTTTTCTTTGCATGTCTCCAAAGAGGTCAGGATATAAGGAGTTAGGGCTTGAACTGGTCGAACCTTTGCAAGACCAGCCTCACAAATCCCGATGGCCTCCCATGGCAGATGAGAAGAAATATGAGGGGGCAGGAGATCCTATCAAAATCTTGCTCAAAGAAGCCCTCGAGCGGCAAAGGAACGTGATGATGGATAGCTTTGCGCAGATCCTTCAGCGACTACCCAGAGGCGACACATCGGCTTCCAACAGCTACTCTGGAAATACCATACTGTTTAAGTTACAAGTTAACTTTGAAATCCCCATCTTCAAGTGTCAGATAGATGCAGATGTTGTAGATAAATGGTTAAATCTGCTAGAGGGTTATTTTTCTGTTCATGAATTCTCGAGTCGGGAAGAGATTCTTTTTGATCTTCTCAAAGTAGCCCGCCACGTCAAGGACTGGTGGGAAACCTACTGTGAGTAGAAGGATGAAAGCACAGGCTCATTATTTTCAGCCACACCCACTTGGGATTCATTCCAAGATGCCATCAAGGAGTAGTACTACCTTGTCGAAAGCTATGAGGACAAATACATCAAATGGACCACACTACAGCAAGGACGAGACTAAGATGTGCAAGAGTTCACAAACATTTTTCATACCCTTCGCACACAATTGGGTATCAAAGATTTTGAGCTACATCTGGTACTCAAATACTGCGGCTGCCTGCACAGATACATCCAGGAAGAGATGGAGTTCTTGAACATCTCTTCACTCAGCACAGCATACCAATATGCTGTCAAAATCGAGAAAAAGTTCAAACAGAAGAAGCAAGACTTTGGATCTACAAATCTGAAGCCCAAAGGACAAAGCCAAGGCGGGGTGACCCAAGACAACCCGTTGAAGCTGCAAGAAAAGAACAACACCACGAAAATGAAGAAGGACACAGGAAAGTGGTGTGAGTTCCAAAAGGGTCCCACTCATAACACAAGTGAGTGTCGGACCAAGCAGTCATTGGTGGCCGAGTTGCAGGCTTTCGAATCAGATACATGTTCTGACCGTGAGCCAGAACCTGACAAGGGGAATGGCAAAGGGAAGCATATCATTGATGCGGATGCCAGCGCCACTGTTGCCACTACTAAGATCCAGAAGAATGAGCCCGAAGAGCCAGAGGAGGGGGAACGTCTTTTCCACTTACAGATGTGGGTGAAGGGTTCGCCGCTGCAATTCATTTTCGACAGTGGCAGCCAAAAGAACTTGATTTCAGCAAAGGTTGTGAAGCAGTTGGGCCTACCAACTACACCACACCCACAGCCGAATAGTATTGGGTGGCTTCATGAAGGACAAGATCTCAAAGTTCGCCAACAGTGCCACCTTCCCTACAGCATCAAATCATTCACAGACGAGGTATTGTGTGATGTTACACCTCTGGATGTTTGTGATGTATTATTAGGCCAGCCATACTTGTGGAGGCAACATGTTGTGTATGAGTTAAGGCCTCGTTCTATCATTATTTCTTTGGATAATTCATTATACAGGATACCAGAGGTAGCCCCACCTACCGCCACCTCTTTGATCATTGCCAAGAAAGGCAACAAGCTCATATCACAGACTAGGAAATTTATTTTTTGTCTGGTTCACTCCCAAAGTAAGGGGAAGATCATTGCTACAACCATGACCATCGCAAAGGGTTCGTCCATGCAGCAGCAGCAACAACAAAGGGATTCGTTCATGACAGAACATGGGAACAACTTCTCCTCACCCACAGGGGTACCACATAAGTTTCAGGTGGGCGACAAAGTTTGGTTATATCTGCAGAAAGAACGCCTTACAAGAGCCCATCAGAAGCTCAGACCACTCCAACATGGTCCTTACACCAGTACCAAGGCTATGGGAAATAATTCTTTGGAGCACATAATTCCTCCATTCCTTCACCTGCACCAAGTGTTCAATGTGGATCGTCGTCGACCATGCTTCCCACCATTACTAGACACATCAGAGATTGCAGGACAAGTTCAGCAGATGGAGGAACTTAACGTAATGGGGATCATCGCTTCCTAAGGGGGGAGGAATGATCCATGTGGATGTTGGTGGCCACCCACCTATCCCATTTGGACCCCCACAACTGTCTCTTTCAGTTTTTCAGTTTCCATAATTGTAGCACAATTTACTATTTTTAGTAGTTTTTTTAGGTCCTGAACTTCTGGAGCCGCGTCAAACAGAGATCGTATGCCAAAGTTACGACCCCGGGAAATTGATGTACCAATTTACCCTAAACGAGGCCCACAATTTGGCGTTTCATCTTCTAGGGTTAGGTTTTGGAATGTGAATGGTTTTCCATTGTTTCTCAACAATAAATAGGCCGTCGAGCCTCATTGTAACATAGTTCAAAACAGTTCAGAGGCATGTAGCCGCCACATCTCTTCTCAGAGATAAGCTACCATCGCCCTAGCTGGTTTATTTTCAACTCTATTTGTAAGCATATTTGTAATACTACTCCATTAATGAAATGAAGTATTATTTTTGTTGCATCTTTGTGTATATGGTTATCTCTGTATTGTGTTCTGTTCCTATTTATATCCGGATCAAAGTAGATGGACTATACATTTCTAGCTGCCTTCTTTCTCGAGCTGATCTTCTCATACCTAGAGTTTGTGGCTCTTCACCTTTTGATTCCTCCTCTACTCTAGAGTCTAATTCTTCCTCCTTCAGCTCAAGCTCTATCTTCTGAGCTTCCTTTGGTTGGAATTCATGTTTAATAACATCTTTTACCTCTCTAAACACTACATCTCAGCTATACACAACCTTCCTCATTACCGGGTTTCAAAGCTTACAACCCTTTAAACCATCCTTATACCTAATAAAGATGCACTTTTCAGATTTACTACCTAACTTGGTTCATTTCTTCTTGGGAACATATACATATGCATCACATCAAAATACCCTCAGATTTGAAATAGAGGGTTTCTTGCCAGTCCATACCTCTTGTGGAGTATTATCCTCCAGTGCTCATGAAGGTGATCTGTTGACCAGGTAACATGTTGTTTCCACTGCCTCTACCCAGAATTCCTATCCTAACTTGGCACAACTGAGCATGCTTCTTTCCCTTTCCGTGAACATTTTGTTCATTCTTTATGCAACTCCATTTTTCTCAGGTGTGTATGGAGTAGTCTTCTACGTGCTATACCACACTTCTTATAGAATTCTTCAAATTCCTTACTGCAAAATTCTCCACTGTTATCTGTCCTAACACCTTTATCTTATTCTCTATCTGGTTTTCCACCAGAGCCTTAAATTCTTTAAACTTGTCAAAGACTTAAAATTTCTTCTTAAGGAAATATATCCATGTATTCCTTGAGTAGTCATCTATAAATGATACATAGTACACAAACTTACCTAGTGATGGAACCTTCACAGGTCAAAACACATCACTGTGAACAAGTTTTAATATCTGTTTCACCCTCTTACCACCAGATGGGAAACTCACCCAAATCTTATTTCCATATTCACAATTTTCATAGAAATCAAAATCCAGAGAGCTATTACTCATACCTTCTACCATACCTTTACCGTGAAGTATTTGAAGGCCCTTCTCTCCAATATGTCTAAGCCTTTGATGCCACAACATGGTCTTCTCTCTAGAGACCACTATATTTTATGCTCCACTTTTAGGAACCACAGATCTATTGCACCCATCAACAATAGTGCTACCTTGCAGCTTGTACAAAATTCCAATCTGAACTCCCCGCATTAATACCAGTGCTCCCCGAACCATCTTGTAGATATCCTTCTCGAACACTGTTTTTGCACCTGCATCATCCAGCTAGCTTACAGAAATCAAATTTCTGGCCAATGCGGGAATATGCAGAACACCTGGAAGTGTTCTAACCCTTCCACCTTGCAACTTCAACTTTACTTTTCCGCAACTAGTGTTTCTAGCCTTCCTATCATCCCCTAAGAATACATCACCAGCATTGTATTTCTCATACTCATAGAAGCACTCTCTATAGGGAGTGAAGTGAAAGGATGCACTTGAGTCAATCAACCATGCCTCATGATCTACATGTGTACTTGAAGAATCCAAGTACACATCCCACCCTTCATCCAAGGTGGTTTTTGCCTCTGTAGAAGGAGCATCATCAAATCTCGTTCCTTTATCAGGATCTTTAGATATACAATCCCTTTTATAGTGCCTTTCATTTCCGCATTTCCAGAAAACCACCTTTACAGGTTTTCCTGGAGATTTAGATATCCCACTCGATGACTTATTTTTGTTTCTATTCTGGAACCTTCCTCATATAGACAAGTAATCACCATTCTAGATCTCCATATTTCTTCATCTCATCTCCTCTGTCAACAAGGATGAGACTATTTCATCAAACTATAAGGCAGTTGTATTACTACCTATTGCAATAACCAAACCATCCCATGAATTTGGTAGAGAACACAACAAACTAATGCACTTATCTTCATCTAAAATTTTAATATCAACAGATAATAACTGACTTACCATGGTATTAAATGCATTCAGATGCTCTGTCACCGAGTCTCCATCTTTCATCCTCAGGCTATACAAATTTTTTCGTAGGAATAGTTTATTCACAAGAGACTTAGATTGGTACAAAGTCCCTAACTTTTCCCACAAAGCCTTTGCCGTAGCTTCTCCTAATACATTCAGTAATACTAAATCTGAGACACACAATCATATTGTGCTCTTTGCCTTCCGATCCAACTTCTTCCATTCTTCATCAAGCACTCTCGTAGGTTTAATACCTGGATCTACCACAATCCACTAATCTTTATCCACCAACAGATCCTCCATCTTGAGATTCCATAACTCAAAACTTTGACCATTAAATTTTTCGATCTTTATCTTTCCACTGCTCACCATCTTCTTTCACCACCAGAATTGATCCCATTGATCTCCCATTGAACAGGGTTTACCATAGGCCCAAGCGAAACCCCTCAGTAGCAAAGGCATCCTCTTCAAGCCAAAAAGCCCTGATACCAAATGTAGGGTTTAACCCCATACAAGAATTACCTGCATACAAATTCTAAAACACATAAAATAAACAATGTGAGAGCATAACACATAAAACGTATATACACAGATATTTTCCACTAGATCTCAAAATCGGGATTACGAGCTTAATTTTTCATTATTTTCCTTAAAATGTTACAATAAATATTTATACATGTCAAAGCATCCAATACCATTAACTGAAATCCATCGCATCCAAAACCATGTGCAAAAAACATGCAGAAAACCATAGGTAGGTTGGACCCCATAGAGTGGGGTTAACTGCACCCCTCAAACCCCCTGTGACTCCCCCCACTACGCAATTGACACAATGAAGGGTGGGATCCACCCCCCTTATTACCCCCCGGTTAAGTACTATATATATATAAATATATATATGAATTGAATTGATGTGCTCATTAAATTTTGGATTCCAAGTTGCATTCATTGACTATCACTCTTGTTTTCATCATTAAGATTAGGTATTTTTATCTCATCTTCTATTTATCATTTTATTACATGTTACACAACGAGGAAATTTCCATAGCAATAGTAACCTTCCTCTCAATCAAAATATTTCAATTTTTTGTCGATGGCCTTTGTCCTCATGGAATTTGTATTATGAAAGCTTGAAAAATTTTATCACTTTGGCATGCATGAATGTTTTTATATAGTTGGGTTATAGGAAATTGATATTAAATATTTTAGCGGTGTGGTGCTTGGAAAAAAATAAAGTTGTAATGGATGTTACATTCAGAGTTATTGAGGGCTCAAAAATATATTGGTCTGTGTCCATTATGTGAGTCCTTGGAAATCCAATGAGTGCTTAGAAGACATGAGGATCATATTGTGTCATAATAACAAAAGTTTCATATAGAATATACTTAAGAAACCAATATGGATAATGACTTCGCTTTGTTGATGGAGACTCTTCATCATAAAAAATTACAAATTACATATCTATAGGTCAAATGTGTAGCTCTCAAATAAGAAATTGCTAGACTAGTTAGCATTAACTCCATGGCTCACTCAACAACTTGGTTTTCCTTTGGATCAACCTGGGACAAACAAGATGTAACTATTGAACCAAATCCAAAGTACATGGAGATCAAGAAAATAAATAAAATTATGTAACCAGTGGATGCAATAGGAAGAAACTTACTGGAAACAATTTTCGTTGAAAGCATGACTATGACTAATATCATGTATAAGAAGAATATACACAACATGGAAGCCAAGATGTTTCTAAAATTTCTTCTAACTCTAGCCAAAACACAAACCTTTAGTTCAAGCCACGCTAGCACAAGGATTCCCAATCCAAGCTAGACCATTGAGGGGTAAAGGAGGATATCATCTTGAATAATAAGGATAATAGTAAAAATATTATCACTTCCAAATTTAAGGATAAGTTGTGGGATGATAAGTATTTAGAAGGAAAAGGAAGATAAGGTATTATAAGGATTTGATCTACTAAAATCTCGAAAATTAGACTTATCTTTCTATCTTGAAAAATACTAAGAATAAAATGAACATTTCCAATATAAGAACTAATTCTCATGAGCTTCAAAGTGAAGCCTAGCATTGATAAATTCCCAAAACTCCTTGGGGCTAAAGAGTTTGTCACCTTTGCAATATCAAGTTTGTTGAAGATGAAAAACACTTTCTCTTAGATTTCTATCTCTTACTCACATCCATTTTAATTTTCAAAATTTTTTCCACACTATCAACCTTCTTGACTTGTTATGTAGCAAAACTAGGATAATGTAGTCCAATGATTCTCTCCCTTCTTTTGGATCATAGAAATAGAATGTTAATGAATCTCAATTAATCTCTTATTTTTTGAAGGTTTTATTGACCATATTTGTCCTAGCAGACATTAATCATCATCGTCATAATCTAATGCTACATACTGGTATTTTTTATTTATGACCTACATTGATTTTTTCTATTGATTAATATATTAAATGCAACATATTAATTTTATATTCAAAATTTTAAATTACACATTTTCCTCTTATAATTCTTATGATGATGTAATTTAACTTTTTTACATTCAATTAGGTCATTCTATAACACAGTTTAAGGGGATGTGTAATTCAATTAGTGATCAACCTCTAGTCAAATTTGGATATAATAAAAATAATAATGAATATACATGTTTGGTTAGTTTTAATTGTCTCAATATACTCCCTCCATTATTTGATATTACAACCTGTTGTAGCTATTACAAACCCCCTTTAAATTTTTCCAATTATTTGACTTTGGAGCCTCCCTTTGACCATAAGAACTGTGGCTTCAACTTACATCAAGTTTTCTTCTTGAAGTAAAGTTTTGCAACCTTCTATTCCTTCATGTCAATCTTGTGACATCTTAACTACGCTTTCCTTGTAACAATTACTAGGCACCCCATCACGAGAGTTTGTCTTTGTCTATAGTAGTTGCACAAATTTTGAAGATAAACAAAGAACTTTTGGGAAAACAAGTTGTATTTCCTTGACGACACTGACTGTGTGCCTTTCTTTGAGGGATTGCGGAATCATTTGCCATAGAGAGTTGCATAAATCCTTGTCAGAGTGAACTGTGCAAACATTTCAATTAGGAAACGGTGAAATCTGCTATGGAAGTAAACTGCGCAACCCCTTGTGGCAATGAACTGCATAATCCACTAAGACAAGGAACTGTGTAGTTTCTCAAGCCAACGAACTACATGATTCCCAGAAAAATCCAACTTTACATTCCTTTAAAATAGGAAGTGCGCACTTCCCAAGGATAGTTATGCACTTCTAATTGGTAGTGTGGCACATGTTTCTAAATTGTTTATGTTACATCTGCCAGTCAACTAAGAGTGGCTCCTTAAGTTTGGGCATGTACATCTAAAACCCTAACCCTAATCCCATGAGTGTTCACCAATACAAGAAAGTAATCCCAGAGATCATTCCCACACTCCTCTTTTCATCTCTACTCATTCTCATGAGAACAGGGAGATTTTGGTAGTAATTACACTGCTATTTCAAGTAAATTTCTCAACTATCAATTTTTTTTGCTTTTTCTTTCACTCATGTGTTATTTTGTCCTATTTTTCATGTAGTGAGTTTTATTTATGCTATTCTACAGGTTTTGCTTCAATTCTTTTCACTTCCTTTCTAGTGTCGCTTCACATTACTTGTCTTTTCACCTATTAGTAATTATTGTTGTTGGGTGGATTTATGCATGCATGTCATTTTCCTTTCATTATATTTGTTTCTAGATGTTAGCGACTTTTTGGTTGAATCTCGGGCTAATCCACATCCTTCCTCCCTTTAATTGGTAGATTTCAAGACTTGTCATCCATTAGAAAAAAATGTAAGACCTTGGAGCCTTCTTCCCTCCTCAATTGTGCATTTTCACAATCTCTTCCAGCAGAGGCCTACCTTTTCCCTTTGTAACTTCACATTGTACAATCCCTAGCTCCCAACTATATATTGTGCAATCCTAATCTGCAGTGAGGTCCCCTTACCATTTTCAATTGTGTACTATGCACTATAAGGCCTCCCTCCACAAGCAACTACATATTGCACAGTTTCATTGTAACACCCTCCTCCCACATCTACCCAACTAACCGACCAACTAGGTTAAACATGTGACGAGAGGTTACTATGATATGATTTGACTCCCTGCGTATCAGTTAAGGAACTAGAACTTGCATAGCACATCACATAGACCTTTTGCGTTAGTAACAGAACTCTGAGGAGCCATCCTAACCACTCAAGTAAGTAGCCCCTAAGTCCCACTGAAGTTTTAATGTATAAAACCCTTATGTGCTCCCATGATATGGACTAGCATGCATCCCAGAAGCTCTAGACACTCCCACAATAATGGTAAATGAGATTTTGAGGACTTTTTTCCTTAAACCTATGTTTGTGACTACAGGATTTGTGCCACTTTTGCAGGCCCATAGCTCACGTCACTCCCCAGAACTCAATGACACCTTTACAAATGAAATTTCATAGCGAAACGAACGTACATTTGCAAAAACATCAACAAGGACTAAATTGGACCCCTATTATCCATGTTAATATTGCATAAAACATGTAACAAATTTGTAACCTAAATGTTTAAACAACACATCTCAACATAGGGGTCTCATATTTATCTGAGAATCTCTAAGAAGCATTGATGCCTCAACACATTAGCTTCAATTTCATATATTAGTCCATAGATATATTGTTCATTTGTTTACAAGTAAAAGCATGTTGAGAGCCATACGTAGCCATTGTCATAATACATGTCCATAACCAAAATAATAAATGTAGAAATACCAAGGAAACAATAACCACATAATCCACATATAAACCATTATAATACTTATGAAATAACAAGGAGAAATAACCTCATATTAATGATGCAAAAGACAGCCAGGTGTAGGACTTCCATAAACCACCCAACTGTAGATATGGATGAGCCAAATATCTCTTCAGTCTGGCACCCCCATGCCATATTTCAAGCATGAATGTGGGATCTCATAAAACACATCAATCAAAACCATCCATGGCTTATAGAGGCAAAACCACCTCAACCCATTAAATATTGATTCCACCTCATTGTCAGACATCAGAAACCATCATCAGATTTAGTCTCTACCCAAGTCTTGCATGGTTCCAAAGTGTTTGTTCCAACCAAGGCTTTAGACTAGTAGTTGAACCCACAATTGTCACAGGCTTCCAGAGCGTTTGTCCAACCAAGGCTTCTAGGACTAGTTACTCAACCCACCAAGGGCTTCCACAGTGCTTTTCCAACTAAGGCTTCTAGGACTGGTAAGTTAACCTAAGCTATTGTAGGGCTTTAAGAGCGATTTTCCAGGTAGGGCTTCCAGGACCTAGTAACTCAACTGAAACTAAAGGAAGCATGAGAACCAAGCAGAAAGACAAGGAAATGAACCCACAACACCATGGATATCCTATAAAAGCAAATTCTATAAAAATCCACTATCAATCCAGGAAATCCTCCATGCCAATAACATATCATGATTAATAAACCACATGAATATGATATGCATGCCAAAACTTGTGCGGAAAACATACATGCAACTTGGTATCTACAAGAAAAAGTCATTGTAGTAGCTGATCCCGATGTCCTCTTATGATTTTTTGCTCTTCCTTTTCCACTTTGCTCCAAACCTCTAAGTACGCCACACTGCTCCAAGAGTGCTCCAAGAAAACATTATGCCCAAGGGTATGAGAGAGAGAGATCCAAAAATGAACTCGACAAAGTCTATGAACTGGTCCTCATAAACATTTTTATTAATGAGGCCTCTATTTTCTTCATTTTCCATTATTTTCCTTCATTTTCCTCCTCACATGCAACCTGTGACCTTTGACCTTCCTTTTCTCCTAATTTCCATTATTTTCATAAATGAATGTGGAAAAATGCCATTTTTCCTTTCCAAATCATTTTCGATTAACTTTGCCAATCTCATTAGCCATTAATCAACCACAAGTGATCCCCATCACTATGGTTTTTCCCAACATTCATCTTGGAATAAGTGTCCCATCAACTATGGTTATCATTTTTCCTTTATTAACTTTTATTACATGGAATTTTCACTAGGTGTTATATGGCATTTATACCTACGGATAAGTATATCTTCCCTAAGTGGGTAGTTACACTTAGAACAACTAAAGTAAAAATGTTTAAACTTTTCCTACAATAAACACATAAGATAAAGGAACCTACTTGTGATCCTGCGCTTCCTTTGATCTCCTTGGAGTCCCTCTCATGGCTCTCGCTCAAACTGAATTTGCTCAATTGGTACCTGCCAACATACACAGAAGACGACAAAAATAAAATCATATGATCTATTTATTTTAAACAAATGGAATCGACAACATTTGAACATATGTTCATCATAAATATATACAAGATTATTGGTAAAGGAAAAAACAACTTTATTGATTTATAGAAGGAGAAGTTACACCCAATGTGGTTCAGTCTCATGTCACTCATCTAGCTTAGTCCAAGCCCTCATCACAACAATGGAAACATCAATCCATCAGCATAGCATTACTTCACAGTGATTTCAAGTCTCTAAACCAACAATATTTCTCTATAATATCCAATCTCTCTTTGGCTTTATGATGCGATACCAATTTATAGATGAATGCAAGTGGTTTTGTCACTAATATGGCATTGAATGGTTTTCCATATGTGGATGATTAGTTTCCATGTTCAAAGGAATGAGAGGATAGAGGGTTAGATGATCCAAGGCTATCCTAAGTCGAGCTCATGTTGATAGGATAGGAGCTGGGTTCCTTCTAGAAGGCTCTAGAAAGGACTAATATACTCAGGATCCAAAGAAAATTTCGAGGATTCTCGACCAACGCAGGCTTGAGTGGGCTTAGATGTTATGTAACACAGCCTTGAATGGGTCTACCAGCTCTGCAGAGCATTTACTACTCATCAGGGGTGCGTTGGTGCCCCAAGGAGGAACTTCAGTAGGGTTTAAAGTCAACAAACTCTCATGGATGAAAGCACTCAATGAGGTGGGATGTCTAGGGCATGTAGCAACTGAATTAGGGTTTGATAGACCTTGTTTACTCTGATCTAATCATCGGGGGTGATGTGTCCAAATAGACCTATAACAACTGCCCCATGTAGGTTTTAACCCCATACAGAAATTACCTACATATGAATTCTAAAACACAGAAAATAAATAATTCGAGAGCATAACACATAAAACACATATACATAGAGATTTCCCCTAGATTAGAAAACCTGGACTACCAGCTTGATTTTTCATTATGTTCCTTTCAATGTTACAATACATATTTGTACATGGCGAAGCATCCAATACCATGGACCGAAAACCATAGTGTCCAAAACCATGGACCGAAAACTATCACGTCCAAAATCATGTGCGAGAAACATGCACAAAAGCATAGGTGGGTCCACCCAACATAACATAGGGTCCAAAAACAAAATTTTCCAAGGTGCTACCACAGACCTCATAGAGTGGGGTTATGGGTACCCCACGAACCCCTTGTGACCTCTCGCTATGCAATGAACGGGTGGGCTACGCCCCCTTCTAGCCCTCAGTTAAATACATGGGCTAGTTGTGGAAAGAATATAAAGTAACCTGACATTCTCCCACTTGTCTTTTTCTTTCCACAGGGGACCACAAGAGAGCTTAGTCATTTATCCATCCCTGCAATGCCCATTGTTTCTCTATAGCAAGAGAACTTCTTGGAGCTCACAAATTTTTTCAATGCATTTGCAGTATTCTTCAAAGTGTCCACCTTTACCAGAAACACCCTTTTGTCTTCTATCACATCCCTCACAAAGTGATACTGAACATTGATGTGCTTTGTCTTTGAATGATATGCAGGGTCCTTTGCCAAGAAAATTGCACTTTGGCTGTCACAGTCTATCCTTATAGCTTCCTGTACTAACCCCATGTTTGAACACAATCTCTGCAACAAAACTACTTCCTTGCTTGCATGAGTGGCTTTAATATATTCTGCCTCTGTAGTTGATAGTGCCACTACAGATTGTTTTTTACTCATCCAACTCACTGCACCTCCAAATAGGTTAAACACAAACCCACTTGTAAATCTTCTCTGATCCAGATCTCTAGCGCAGTCTGCATCAACAAAGCCACGAATATTCAACACTCTGTCCAATCCTGGTCTTCCTTGGTAGCACAAACCATAATCACTAGTGCCACACAAATACCTGAAAACCCACTTCATTGTTGTCCAATGCTCCTTTCCTGGTTTTGACATAAACCTGCTCAATACTCCCACTGTATGTGCAATTTCTGGTCTAGTATAGACCATTGCATACATCAGGCTATTGATTGCACTTGCATATGGAACATGAGACATATCCTCTTCCTCTTCTTTTGTCTTGGGACATTGTTCAACAAATATCTTTACACCTATAGGAATAGGAACCTTCACCAGTTTACTATCCTACATATTAAACCTCTACAATATTGCCTCAGCATACTTCCTCTGGTTTAACCAGAGCTTCCTCTTTGCCCGATATCTTTTAATTTCCATGCCTAAAATATAGTTTGCAGCACCAAGATATTTCATGTGAAATTTGGAGGACAAGTGGGTCTTCAAATCCTGGATAAATAACACGTTCACCAATTAATTTAAAATACACACAGTGATCTGCTTTGCTTTTGGTGAAGCCAAGTCCCCGTATAAATGTATCAAATTTTTTATACCACATCCTTGGTGACTGTTTTAACCCATACAAAGACTCCCTTAACTTTCATACTAGTTCTTTCTTACCCTTCACAGCAAAGCCTTCAGGTTGCTTCACGTACATCTCCTTTTCCAGATCCCCATGAAGAAATGTTATCTTCACATCCAATTGTTCTACCTCAAAACCAAAAGCAACAACAACATATAAAAGTAATCTAATAGAATTTACCTTGGAAACAGGAGAAGACATATCACCAAAATCAATTCCCGACACTTGGGAATAACCTTTTGCTACCAATTGAGCTTTGTATTTCTCCACCTTTCCTTCTGCATTTGTCTTCTTCTTGAACACCCATTTGCTACCAATGGGTTTCCATATAGTCGGCAGCTCCACTAGATCCCAAGCCCTATTTTTTTGCAAAGATGCCATTTCATCCACCATGGTCTCTTTCTAGAGTTTTCCATCCTCTGAATCTACTGCTTCATTCACAATTCTGGGATCACCATCAGTAACAGACAAAGAAAAATATGAACAGAAAGTAGATGGACTATACCTTTCGGGCTACCTTCTTTCTCAAACTGATCTTATCACACCTGGAGCTTGTGGCTCTTCATCTTTTGATTCCTCCTCTGTCGTAGAGTCTGACTCTTCCTCCTTTGGCTCAAACTCTATCTTCTCAGGTTCCCTTGGTTGGACTTCATGTTTAATAACATCTTTCACTTCTTTGAACACCACATCTCGGTTGTACACAACCTTCCTTGTTACTGGTTTCCAAAGCTTATAACCCTTTAAACCATCCTTATACCTAATAAAGATGCACTTTTCAAAATTATTATCCAACTTGATGGTTTATTCCTTTGGAACATGTACATATGCATCACATCCAAATACCCTCAGATGTGAAAGAGAGGGTTCTTACCAGTCCATACCTCTTGTGGAGTCTTATCCTCCAACGGTGATGAAGGTGATTTGTTGACCAAGTAACATACTGTCTCCACCACCTCTGCCCAGAATTCTTGTCCTAACCTGGCACCATTGAGCACACTTATTTCCCTTTCCATCAGTGTCTTGTTCATTCTTTCTGCATCTCCATTTTGTTGAGGTGTATATGGAGTATACTTCTACCATGCTATACCACACTTCTTATAGAATTCTTCAAATTCCTTACTATGAATCTCTCCACTGTTATCTGTCCTCAGCACCTTTATCTTCTTCCCTGTCTGGTTTTCCACCAGAGCCTTAAATTCTTCAGATTTCTTCTTAAGGAAATATATCCATGTATTCCTTGAGAAGTTATCTATAAATGATACATAGTACACAGACTTTCCCTGACAAAACCTTCACAGGTCCAAACACATCGCTGTGCACAAGCTCTAATATATGTTTCACCCTCTTACCACCAGAGGGGGAACTCACACGATTCTGCTTCTCATATAAACAATTTTTAGAGAAATCAAAATCCAGAGAGCTATCACTCATAACTTCTACATACCTTTACCATGAAGTATTCGAAGGCCCTTCTCTCCAATATGTCCAAGCCTTTGATGCCACAACATGGTCTTCTCTTTAGAGACCACTAGATTTTCTGCTCCACTTTCAGGAACCATAGAACTGTTGCACCCATCAACAACCATGCTACCTTGCAGCTTGTGCAAAGTTCCAATCCAAACTCCATGCATCAATACCAGTGCTCTCGAAACCATGTTTAAGGTATCCTTCTTGAACACTATTTTTACACCTGCATCATCCAGCTTGCTAACAGAAATTAGATTTCTGGCTAATGCAGGAATATGTAGAACACCCGGAAGCATTCTAACCCTTCCATCTTATAACTTCAACTTTAATTTTCCATGGCCAATTATTCTATCCTTCTTGTAAAACCCGAAGAAGACATCACCACCATCATATTTCTCATACTCGCAAAAGCACTCTCTATGGGGAGTGAAGTGAAAGGATGCACTTGAGTCAATCAACCATGCCTCATGATCTACATGTGTACTTTGAGAAGCCGCGAACACATCCCCACCTTCATTTGAGGTGGTTTCTGCCTCTGCAAAAGGAGCATCATCGGATCCCTTTCCTTTATCACGGGCTTTAGATTTACAGTCCCCTTTGTAGTGCCCTTCCTTTCCGCATTTCTAGCACACCACATTTATAGGTTTTCCTAGAGATTTAGATCTCCCACTCGATGACTTATTTTTGTTTCTATTCTGGTAGCGTCCTCATACAGACAAGGCATCACCATTCTGGCTCTCCATATTATTCTGTCTCATTTCCTCCGTTAGAAGGGATGAGACTATTTCATCAAACTACATGGAAGTTGCATTGCTACCTATTGCAATAACCAGACTATCGCACAAATCTGGTAGAGAACACAACAAACTGATGCAGTTATCTTCATCTGAAATATTAATATCGACAGATAGTAATTGACTTAAATGCGTTTAGATGTTTTTTCACTGAGTCTCCATCTTTCATCCTCGGTTTATATAGCTTTTTTCTTAGGAACAATTTATTTACCAGAGAATTAGATTGGTATAAAGTCCCTAACTTGTCCCACAAATCCTTCCTCGTAGCTTCCCCTAATACATTCAACAATACTGAATCTGAGACACATAATCATATTATGCTCTTTGCCTTTCGATCCAACTTCTTCCATTCTTCATCGGATACTCTTGTTGGTTTAGTACCCAAATCTACTGCGATCTACTCATATTTATCCACCAATAGATCCCCCATATTGAATTTTCACAACTCAAAACTTTGACCATTAAATTTCTCAATCTCTATCTTTCAACTGCTTGCCATCTTCTTTCACCAACAGAATTGATCTCGCAGATCTCCCACTGAACAGGGTCTACCACAAGCCCGAACGAAACCCCTTAGTAGTAAAGGTGTCCCCTTGAAGCCAAAACAACTTTGATACTAGATGTAGGTTTTAACCCCATACAGAAAATACCTGCATACGAATTCTAAAACACAGAAAATAAACAATGTGAGAGCATAACACATAAAACGCATATACACAAATATTTCCCCTGGATCACAAAACTGGGACTACCAGCTTGATTTTTCATTGTGTTCCTTCCAATGTTACAATACATATTTATACATGCTAAAGCATCCAATACCATGGACTGAAAACCATTGCATCCAAAACCATGTGCGAATAACGTGCACAAAACCACAGGTGGGTCCACCCAAACTAACATAGGGTCCAAAACCAAAATTTTCCGGGGCGTTGCCCCAGACCCCATAGACTGGGGTTACGTGTACCCCTCAAACCCCCTGTGACCTCCTACTATGCAAAAAACAGGGGGGCTCTGCCCCCCTTCTAACCCCCAGTTAACTACATGGGCTAGTCGTGGAAAGAATATAACACAACCCAACACCCCCTAAAGCATGAAGTAAAAAATGATAATGTTGAGTGATATGATTTAGGATGTGATGAGGAGGATCTGAAGCAAATGGTGACCTGCATCAATTAAAATGCATAATATCATGATATCTTTGAATTTTTCATGAATTACTGAGGGAAGGCATACCCATGCTCAACATATAAAATTTTCATTACATGTACATAAATCAGATATTCATCTATAGATATAGACCCATCATAAGATGACCATTTGTGTAAATCCATCGTACAAATGATTTAGTACTCTCCTGAAATCATAGCCTGGATGGATGAAACTAGATCCGGGGTTATTTATCTTGTCCAATTGTTTGCTTAAGTACGAGCCTAACCATGTGAAAATGTGATCTGTAGTCAAACATTGGAAGACACCGTCTGATTACCAGCCAATGATGTAAGATATTAACAGACACAAGAGAAATCACCAATAATGATAATGATTCTCAAGTTACTACAATGCATTCTGCGTGGTGTGAATAGATGTTTTGATGTCGGACACCATACAAAGTCTTTCGGTTGAAGGCATGTCATGTCAAACTATCATCGAAAGTGAGAAATGTGCCATTGATGTATGCAAGCTTCAAGGTATTGGAATGGTGTTTCTAAGTCAACTTCTTGGATAATGTGCTGATGTCAACAATAAGTGACACATTGCAGGAGGGCCTTGATGTATCCCCCATCAATGAAACGAAACAAGTGTAATGATTTTAAAGACAAAATGTGTCTGATGACACAATTTTTAGGAATGACAGTCATGAAAATGAAGGTTTATGAGTATTGGAAAGGATGAAGTTTACTGAGTGACTTCTCTTGAACATGTCAGTGACATTGAATGAATTGGCAACATTGACCCGAAACCAAAGTAATGGATGGTGTGATAGACCGTAGGTATGATAACCATCAAGTAGATAACCCAACACAAATAGTCACAAAGATGAAGTGAAAGTGTCATGTTGAAGAGTGACTTCCTACCATAAAGTGATTTATCCCTTTTCCCATTTTCTCCAGTCATTGCTGACTAGTACCTCTCTATTTTTTAGCAATCTTGAGGAGGATAACATATGCTTGATGTATAATTCTACCCTTTGGGTGAATCCATCGAAATGCGATGTTTTAATGAGTCTAGCAAGGGTGAAAGTCGGTCTTGTCAAGATGGACAAGTTTGTCACTATCTGATGCTTTAACGAGTTTAACAACAATGAGAACTCAGTCCTTTTCATGTTTAGAGAGTTTGAAAAGGGACAAAAAGAAAAATCCACAAGTTATTTTACGTAAATTTGTCTCTCAAGTTAGAAAAAGTGTAAAATAATACAAGAGAAAACTTATTGACCATGTTCGATCAACGTATTTCTTTTTTGTAAGGAAGCTACCTCAGTCCATACACTATATGCTCATCTTCATATATCTTCATTTCATCTCATTCTAACACTATATGCTCAAGTTATTGTGTGTTGACCATTTGGCCCAACAACTAAAATTTTAACAGGTCTATTTACTAAGCAGTTGACTAGGTGACCATATAGTTAACTCAACAGGTTAACTGTGAACCCTCGGGCCAATGAAATAATGGCAAGTGGCCTAATTTGATTGGTGCATGTTGGCCAAATATGATTGGTTGATGGCTTGTTTTGGTGGACTAATGATTGGGTGACACATGGCCCAACCATGGGATGCCACGTGGCACCCTAGGAGGAAACAAAATTCTGTTAAGTTTGGGCTAGCCTAGACCAGGTCTGAACTTGCAGCCTACATCGTTCAAGTCTAATGCCTTGCCTATCAGTCTACACAATGTTTCTTAACACGTTATGGTGCCAACACCTTTTATGTTTTCATAGGCATGAAAATGGGAGAAGGGCTTGGGTTGTCAACTCCAATCCCTAGTCACTACATAACCTTATAACCAAGACACAAAGGTGTGGGGCTCGGGACCTTGGCCCAAGCCCTAATCACCAACCTTCCATACAACTATAGGTAGAAGCTGAATAAAGGGGCACTAATGGAGGGAGCTATGTATGGGAACTAGCCCTAGGCCATATGGCCATCAATAGAACCCTAGGTATGGAGTAAAGGAGCCCAGCAAAAACGTAAGGACATTGGTGACCCTCGGCCCCGTGGGCATTAAATGACCACAACCCTGATACTTAAGGGTTATTTCAGTAAGGATAGGCATTAAGGCCAAGATCACAACCTTATGGGCCCATCTGGCATGATTTTTCACCCTTAAGGTTTATTGGGCAATTTAATCATCTAAGAAAATGCATGAGCAAAGGGTGAAAATTTCTCCTGGTTAGCGAAAAATAGGGCGTATTTGTATGAAAGTTAGACTGTTGGTCTGATTTGTAGGATAGTTAACAATAAAACTCATGGGAGAGCTTCGGGAGAAATATATTTTTGATATTTTGACAAAATTGAGCTCAAAAGGAGTTTACCTATGGGTTTTTTGATATTCTAGATCCAACAGTGACCTCTAATTGTTTATTTGAGCACATATAAGGACCCTTTTTATAGGTTGAATACTTATGGTTTATGGATCAAACATTTTTTTGAAGAAGTTCTGGAAAGTGTTTGAGCATTGAGAAGGCCTTGTAGGGGTTTTCCCACCTTCATAAATCTATTGTAGCAGTTGTTACTTGCAAGATTCAACTAAGGTTTACTTTCCTCATTAGCTCATGGTGAGGGAAGTTTTGTTGATTCTCTTTAATGTGGAATTGAAGTTCTCATATCTGCATATAAGCTCATTTTAGTTGGAGTATAAGATCTTTGTAGGAGATGCCTTGTATTGTTGCTCCATGTGAGATTTATTTGTAGGATAACACTACCTTGTAGGGGTAATAGCCACATGTTTTGATAAAAAAAAATTATGTACTCCTTTTTAACTAAATATATGGAATGATCTAGCTATATTGGGAGGCCCCAATATGTAGCCCAAGAGGGGTGAACTCTGTTAAAAAATTATTTGTTATGCTCTTCATGATGCCTATATGAGTTATGTGATACTATGTTTCTTATATTAAGTTTGCATGTAAATACTAACTCATGACTTGAAGGGACATTGAAAAAACAAGTTTTGTGTCAAGAGCCATTATTACATCGCAAAGTGTTGGAACGGTCCTTGTTTATTTTTTTTTTTATTTTGTAGAAGAGGAAAAAGACACCTCCTCCATTTTCAGATCAAATCGGTATAAGAGCATAATCTGACCAAGTTATAATAATGGGCAAGAAGAGTCTCCAAGAGCTAGAGGAGCAGAATTTTCCTCTTCATATGGAGAAAATTGAGTTGAGAAGAATTTTAGAGATACCTGAAGAGGAGAAGAGGCATATGTGCCTACATTTGTAGCATGTGCTAGAAGAACAAGTTTCTGAAAGTTCCACTCCTGTGACAGCTAAAGAAACCTCCATAATGAAACTAGTATGTGGTCATGATTCAAACAGTGGTTATGGACCATATGAGGAAGATGATGCATGTGAATTTTGTAAGTATCTCCAATATTATCACCATATGCCGGTTGATAAGAGTGGGTGGCTATAGTCACCTGTAATGTTGTTGTCATCATCAAATAATGAAAAGATGAATGGAAAGTTTAATGAGGTAATAATCATTTCAAGTACAATCCCTTCTATTTATCTACATAACACCTCTTTTACAACATTTGAGAAACATACTGAAGGTATTGGTATGAATTTGTTTTCCAAGAAGGGTTATAAAGGAGGAGGCCTCAATATAAATGACCAAGGTATCACTAATCCAATCATGGTTGAGGAGAGACCAAAGTATTAGGGATTGGGATATAGTCAAAGGTAGTTTGGTGAATTCTATAAAGGTTTTGAGGCACATCAACCATCTGAGGATGAAATGTCACCGCCATCTTGTGACACTATTCATTTGTCTCCCAAGTGAGATGAATGCTTAAACAAACCTTGCATGTCATCACCCACTGGAATGTTGCAGCCCTAAAGACATGTATGATCCTCATGGTTGTTTTCCAATGCATGGTAATTTTGTCTACTTGTGGAATAAGTACCCTTGTAATTTTTATGATGCATTTGACCATTCTGTGGTTGTATGTGAGAAACACATGATAATGGTTAAAAAAATGGATCAGATTCTAAGCATCAAGTATAATAATTCTCCTTTGCATGAGAGGACTTCTTTGTCAGAAGGAAAGAGAAATTTATTTTGTACCCATTGCAAGATGCATGGGCATGGCAATGAATGATGTTGGAAATTACATTCAAAGCTTCATTCAAAGAAAGGAAATAATATTTTGCAACATAATGCAAGGGAAACAAGACATGGAAAAGACGACACATAACAACCTTAAGAAGCCTTTTAGGAAAAGAAGATGCAAAAAGAGAACCCGTAATCCTAAGTGAGGTAGAGATGGGGAGACTTGTTTGTAAAGTTACTCTGTAAATTTGTAATTACTTGTTGTTGTTTACTTGTTTGGGTACTTTTGTAAAGTGAACAATAATTGTCAATATGTGTAACAGGTATGTGTTTTTCATTGATGTTATTTATTTGCTTTTTTATAAGTCCACATGTTCAAGGACTTTTGGAATCTACAAGTTTGTTGTTCAAGTTTCTCTACAAGTTTTTCATGTGCTCAAAGATGCTAGTATTTGAGATGAAAATTGTGCAAATAGAATCTTTGTTTTTAAGATTGTACAAGATGACTATGTTATTATAGGAAAAGCCAATTACACCATTGAAATTTTGCAGTAGTTTATATTTGATGTACAAGCTCATTTTGAGGATGATAAAGCAAGTTTATGTTGTTTATGATTTCCAGGATGGAGTCAAGTTTGACTTCAACAATTTAAATTCAAGATAAGTTTGTTTTTGAGTAGTTCAAAGATGAGATTAAAGAAAATGTTAAGATTCCAATCATGAGTATTTTGTCCATGCAACAATGATAAGAATATTGGTTGAATTATTATCAGGATAATAGGTAATCATGGAGAAGATAGGTGAAGTGCTTTGATTGGGTCTTGAAAGGAACCAATTGATAATTAAGAATTTTGGATTGAGTTTTTGGGTGAATTTTAGTTTTAGCCGCATTATATTTACTAGGGAAGTAAACTTTTGGAGTCCAAAAGTTCCTAGTAGGGAGGTGTGATTAGGTGATCGAATTATGAAAGTTCCCACAAAGTATTGAAACTAGAATCAAATGAAAGTGCTCAACGTTTTGAAATGAAGGAAATTTGTTTCACCTCAATCTGACACCGTATTCGCAAGTCATCACGTGCCGACCATTTGGCCCAACAACTAAAATTGAAGCAGTTCTGTTGACTAATCAGTAGACTGGGTGACTGTACAGTTGAATCAATAGGTTAACTATGCACCCTCAGGCCAATAACAGATTGACAAGTGGCCTCATTTTATTGGTGCATGTTGGCGAAATCTGTTTGGTTGATGGCTTGTTTTAGTGGACCCATGATTGGGTACCACATGTCCCAATCATGGGCTGCTATGTGGCACCCCACGAGAATTTGTTTTTGTTAAGGTCAGGCTAAACTCAACCAAGTTTGAACCTCTGACTTGCATCATTCAATCTTGATTCCTTATGAGTCGGTCTACATGGTGTTTCTTAACCTTATGGCATCAACAACTTTTATATTTTCATAGGCACGCAAATGGGAGAAGGGCTCTGGTTATTAGCCCTGACCCCTAGTCACAACATAACCATATAACCATGGTGAAAAGTGTGGGGATGAGGACCTTGGTAGGAGCTAAACATAAGGGTGCCAACGGAGGAAAATTTGTATTGGGACTAGCCCTAGGCCATATGGCCTTCAACAAGACCCTATGCGCGGAGTAGAGGAGCCCAATGGAAAGGGAGGGTTGTTACCCCAACCCTTGACCTCGTGGGCACCAGATGACCATGACCTCGACAATTAAGGGGCTAGGTTGATGGGGGCAGACATTAAGGCCCAACCTCTGACCTTATAGGCCAACATGGCCTAAATTTTCTACCTTAAGGGTTATTGGGCATTTTAATCGCCCAACAAAATGCACCAACAGAGGGCGAAAATGTCTCTCCATTAGTGAAAAGCACGATGTATTTGTAGGACAGTTAGATTATTTGTTCGATTTGTAGGAATGTTAATAATAAAACTAATGGGACAGCTTGGAGAGCAATATATCTTTTAGTTTTTGACCAAATTGAGCGCAAGAGGAGTCTACCAAAGGATTTTTGGATAGTTTGGATCCAGTGGTGACCTATAGTTATTTATTTGAGAACATACAGGGAGTATTTTTACGGGTTGAATACCAAGAGTGTATGGATCAATCATGTTTTTGAGGAAGTTTAGGAAGGTGTTTGAGCATGGAGAAGGCCTTGTACGGGTTTTATCACCTTCAGAAGTCTACTGCAACAATTGTTACTTGCATGGTTCATCTCAAGTTTACTTTTCTCATTATGTCATGTTGAGGGAAGTTTTGTTGATGCTCTTCAATGTGGAATTGAAGTCCTCATATGCTCATATAAGTTTATTTTAGTTGGAATATTGTATATTTGTAGGAGATTCATTTTATTGTTTCTTTATGTGAGAGTTCTTTGCACGAGAACATTACCTTCTAGGGGTAATAGGCACATGTTTATATCAACAAAATTTTATGTACTCCTTTTTACACTGAATATATGCAATGGTCTAGCTATGTGGGCAAGCTCGGAGATGTAGATCAAGAGGGATGAAATCCATCAACAAATCCTTTTTTATTTTGTTCATGATGCCTACATGAGTTATGGGATACTATGTTTCTTATCTTATGTTTACATGTGAAGACTAACTCTTGACTTGAAGACACATTCAAAAAAACTTCTTTTGTATCAAGTCCCATTGTTAGCTTGCAAAGCATCAGAGTTGTCCTTGTTTACTTGTTTGCTTGGTTTTGGAGAAGAAGAAAAATACACCTCCTCCATTTTCATTTCATGCACATTTCTTGAAAATAGGAAGTGTGAACTTTTCAAGGAAAACTATGCACTTCTAATTGGTAGTGTGGAACATGTTCTTAAAATGTTTATCTTACATTTTCCAGTGAACCAAGACTAGCTCCTTAATTTTGTTCATGTACATCTCAAACCCTAACCCTAATCTCATGAGTGCTCACCTATATAACAAAGTCATCCTAGAGCTCATTCTCACACTCCTCTATGGAGCTCTACTAATTCTTGTGGCCACAAAGAGATTTTGGTTGCAATTGCACTACTTTTTTGGGTACGTTTCTCAATTATCACATTTTTCCACTTTTTCTTTCAAAAGTGATATTTTTTCCTATTTTTTGTGTAACAGGTGTCGTTTATTCTATTATTAACTTTCACAACTTTGGTTTCAATTTTGTTCACTTCATTTCTAGTGTGGTTTCACATTCCTTGTCATTTCACCTGCTCGTAATTATTATTGTTCAATGTGTTTATGAATGCATGTCCTTTTCCTCACATTATCTTTGTTGCTATATGTGACTGACTTTTTGGTTGAATCTCGGGCTAATACACATCCTTCCTCCCTTTAATTGTAATCTTTTGAGACTTTCCATTTGTTAGAAATAATTATGACATCTTGTAGCCTTCTTCCATTCTCAACTTTGCATTGCACAATCTCTTCCAGTAGAGGCCTCCCCTTACCCTCGACAATTGCACACTAGGTAATCCCCGGGCCCCAACTACACATTGTACAATAGTTAGCATTGAGTCCCCCTTAACCTCTGCAACTATGCAATAGGAAATAGAAAACCTCCCTCCAATAAAAATTGCATATTATTTAGTTTCAGTCTCCAACCAATCTCCCTCGAGTTCAATACCTGTACAATCTTCCTCATAGATTGTTCAATGCGCATTTTAGGTGGCTAGGGAGGTTGCTCTGCCTCCCTTGTGCCCATGAATTGTGAAATCCCTCTTCTTCGTAGCTTTATACTGCTTCCGATTGATTAGATTAGTTGATGGTTTACAAAGTTGATTTTTTTTTCCATGAGTGCAAATGTTTTATTGGGTACTGCAAATACATAACACATTAATATTTCATCATCTACCAACACTATACCTCCAAATAAAGGATCATCAAATTAGGTTAAGTAGTAATGAAGATTCCATTACTAGTAGCTCGACAATACTGCTTGTATTATTAGACAACCAATGCTTCATTGAAAAATATTCTACTATTACATGGCTCACCATCAAGGATGTATTCAATTCAAAGGAGTTTGTAGAGGACCTGGAAGATAGGGAAGTTTATGACAATATCAAGAAATCAGGGTTCCACTATGTTTCTTTTAGGTATCATGTGTTTACTTGTGTTGATGCCATCAAATGGATACTACAAGGTATAGACACTAAGAACATGGTTCTCAACAATGTTAGCAAGATAAAACTTGCTTCGTACTAACCATATGTATTTCACTCATATTAAAGGTTGCCCAAGCATGAACAACACTTGGATTCCTGGTTTTATGCACCTTGGAGTTATTTTAAGATCAAAGAAATAATAAGGACAAGGTTGTAGGAACCATCTATGTTTCACTAGAATCCTGATGGTACCTATATGACCAAGTCTCTAAGAACAATTTATCAGAATTTGATAGTTATGGGTTGCAAGATCAGTTGATGAAAGAATGTTGAATCCTTTGAAGACGGTTGGATCTTCATGCTTTATCCACTCATCATAGAAGGGAAAGTATTCAATTGGGAAAGTATGTTATCCTGGCAGCTAAAGATTAATTTGAATGAGGTGAAAGATCCAATATAGGTAAGTAAAAACCATAGTTCAATATGTTTTCATACTTACTCGATGGTATTTGTGCTTGCCATGATTTCCCAAGTTTAGAATGGAAGTGGACCCCAAGAGATCTCATTATCAATTTGTATTATAGAGCATTGTTGGAGTAAAACAAAATCTCCGTAATTGTACCTATAAGACTAAGTCTCTCATAACATTTTACTAGTATTTGATATTTATGTGTTGTAAGATCTATGGATGAAAGAATATAGAATCCTTCGATGAAGGTTGGATCTTCATTCTTTTTGGAGTTGGGAAAATATATTATCCCAACAGACAATGATTAATTTGAATGAGGTGAAAGATCCACAACAGGCCAAAAAACCATAGTTCTACATGTTTTCCTACTTACTAGATGGTATTTGTGCTTGCCATGAATCCCAAGTCTAGAATTGAAGTGGACCACAAGAGATCTCCCTGTCAATGTTGCATTACAAGGGAGTATATGACAAGGTTTCTCAACACTTTGTTGTTTTGTATCATATTATCTTTGAGTAAGAAGCCCCTTACATGTCCCATGAGGCTAGGAAACTGGTTGCAAAGATAGAATATTGGTTTGCCTCAACTGTGGGCACATATCTTAAAGTGTTTGCCTCTCATAGGCCTCCACATCTTTGCCAAGGTATTTAACCAGTACAGTGGTCATGTAGGACATTGCTTTACCAACATAGCACACGTCTATCTTAGATGCTGTAAAATAAGAAGAATAAGGCACCTTAACTTTCCATTCCTTTGTAGGTGGCATCCTATGAGCTCAAGAGGTTGACGGATGCAAAGACAAAAGTTGAAGAGTTTACCAAACTTAGGTTCGATGAGATGAGCTTTCACAGATATGATCTCAGAGGAGTATGTAAAAGACATTGTGCCATGTTACATTTTTCTTATCCTTATGAGTCTTATTGTTCGAAAGAGGAGGAGAAGCTAAATAATTTTTACAATGCCTCTTGAGCACAAGAACTAGGCAATGAGGTAGGCCCTTCCAATGCAATTCATGAGCAGGATGTTTAAGAAGGGAATTATTAAAAATTTCCCACTCTACTCAACATTGTGAAATACAGGAGGACATTTGTGCATAATCTGAAAGCTAATAGGATCCACAAGTTCATAGTAGATCCTATTATTCTTAGAGTGGCCTTTGCAACATAAAAGATGAGAAAGGAGTCAAAATAATAAGAAAAAGAAGTAGCAGGCTGAAGAAGGGTGATATGTGGAGGAGTGAAAAGAGGAAGAAGAACAAGAAAGCAAAGAAAGAGAAGATATGCAGTAATAGGAAGAGTTTTGAAAGAAGGAAGAAGAAGAAGCCAAAAGAAAACACCTAGAGGAAACATGGAAAAAAGAAAGAGAAGAAGAAGAAAGAAAAATTAGTTTGAAGATGAACAAAAATAGAAGAAATTAGAGGATGAAGAAAGCATGAAGAAGTAGGGTGAGGAATTTGTAACATAAATAAAGGAGTAAATGGAAACCCAAGACATTTCATTTCAAGGACAGGAGGATAGCCAAGAGGGCAACATGATCATTGATGCCTATTCCATAATACATCACACTTAGCCTTCACCTCCCCTCACTCACGGACACATCCCATTCGGTGAAATAGGAATATATCCTCTAAAAGATGGTTTGGTCATGGATATTTCCAACCTTACCATTGATAAGTTAGAGGACACAATTGTGTAGGAAAGGCGAAAGTATTTTCCTAATGACCCAGTTCATTCTATTTCCATTCACATTGAGAGGGTAATTATGACTAATACAAAGAAGAATCTGAGAACAATCGTTACCAAAAGTGCATTCTTTGTAGAGGCTACAAAAGTAATCACTAATTTCTTGATGAAAGAAAATCAGAAATTGGCAAAGGATTTAGCTTCTACAAGGAAACAAATTGATCATCTCCTCGTCGAGAATCAAAGGTTGTCTTCCACTGATTCTAATATATGAAGGAGATATGTGCAATGATAAGTGAGGAAGTTCAATCATTGGGAGACATTATGAGACAATTGTATGAGGAAACAAACATCCTTCATAAGGTAGGAGTGCCCTTGCATGCAATGCAAATGCGGACATGAGAGAATGTTAAAGTTCTAGATATATTTTATGCATCTATTGATACAATCTAACGATGGGGCACTAAATATAGAAATGCACCATGCGATTTGGCCTAGAAAACAAGGAACGATGCATAATTGGAAAGATTTGAGGCCATGATGCTTATACAAGGTAACAAACAACTAAGTACTTATGTGGCCAACATCATAACCTCCTACTCGTGATTGTATCATAGTTTGGACTGCTTGGTAAGAGTGCACAAGATCCTTCTATAAGAGAATTTGCATAAAAAAGAGGAGAAACGTTATCTGACAAGAAATTGATGAATTCTTGAGCCATCTCAAGTAGGTAACTACCAATGAAGATTTAGAGATCACAAGGTAGAACATTTAACAATTTCTAGTCGAGCCTCTCAAGTGAAATATGAAGTTGTTCTTATTGTGGAATAATTTTCAAATTGGTTCCAAAATTATTTATCCGGATTGAATGGAGGAAAGAGTTAGATATAAGTCAGACCTTCCATGAATGTTTGGGGAGATAGTAGCACAATACAAGGCTTGGTACCAACATGTTAGATCAGAGCTACAATTTCCTCAAGCTCAAACATAATGTATAATGATTTTTCCTATTAGGCTCTAGCCACATTTTGTCCTATGTCGTTTTTGAACTAAGAGGCACATTCTATATCCGAGTATGACCCTGATATGTAAGTATGTCATGTTCTCAAAAAACAATAAAATCATGATATGTAAGTATGTCATGTTCTCAAAAAACAATAAGATCAATTTTCTCGGATATTGATCAAAACATTAGATTGAATCTTGAACTATTTATAACTTGAACCTTTAAATTAAATATAACTTTTTAATCTCATGTTTTTAATTGTTCTGTTATCATATCCGTAAATTTGAATGGATCATAAATTTACCTTTAAAAAACTAATTACCACATTAAACTTCAAAATTATGTAGAATTTTAAACATCTTTACTCTTTACTAAAGCCAACACCATTTATTAAATCAAAGGAAAAAAAGTTTAATTCAACACACATAATCCAAAATAGTGCTCCAAAATATTTAATATTTTTTTAATTAAATATTTTGTAAATTAATATTTTAAAAGGAAAAACCACATCCTATAATATATTAAATCTTTAAAGATGTAAATATCTCAAATCAAAATTAAAATTATTAACATATTAATTAGTGTAATTTTATTATTAATTTGTTATCATACCATATAAAAACATCATAAATCTAATAATAATATTAACATTAAAAGATTAATATTACAGAACGAAATACTTTCTAATATTATATATACGGAGGGAAAAAAATTTCTGATTTTTTAGGAAGTTAAATTGTTCGTTATCGGAGTAATTTTTTTTTAAGTTTGTAAGAATTTAGCACCAATGGGATGGGAACAAGTGACCTCTAGGTTAGAATAGCAAATAGGTTAATTTTTATACTCATTTCACTAACAACAACTCAATGATATGAAAGTTTACTAAAATTTTATAGGATTTGATGTAACCACAAGCTTAGATCCATCTAACACCAGATGCCCTGAAAGGCATCAAATCCCTCGATGTGAAAACCTTCTTTTTGAAAGAGTTTGCACCTTTAGGGATTTGATGACTCCTACTGGTAGTCTATTTAAAAAATAATAAGTAATGTAAATATAAGTGAAAGTCCAAGAATTAAATAAGGAACATGAAGAGTTATTAGATAGAATAAAGACAAAAAGTGATCTAAATATTAGTGAAAGTCCAAAAATCAAATAGGGAAAATGAAGAGTTATTAGAGAGAATAAAGACCAAAGAAGCCAAGTGTCATGAGCTAGCTCAAAAGTCACCTAATTTGTTATAAATAAATCTTCGTTCACTCAAGCCAGAGACTTGGAAAGGAGATTGGTAGCCTTGGCTTCTATAGTCTAGCATAGGAGTGAGGAGTGAATGTCATTCTTTGTAGAAGCTTTTCCACTATTGGCGCTAATGTCATATTATTAAATTATATACTTGAACCTTTCACTAAATTATCAAAAACTCAAGCATCTCCCAAAATATATATATACTTTATAATGTATTTATTATTTTTGTATAAACACACATTCAGAAGAAAGTAACAACATTCCACGATCAAGTATGGATTCGGTGGTAAAACAATCATACGTAGACCTTGCACCGATCACAGCGTTGGTTGAGAGCGTATTGGTGGAATGCTTGTCCCCGGAAGTCATCTCAAAAAAGCTCTTGATCTTATTTCAGCTACAGGGTTTAAGTTTATATCTGAATTTTCTAGAATTAAATCAGCTCAAGTAGGCAGGTTCTTAGTTTTACTTGAGTCAATTTCATTTTTATCTTTCAGTCAATTACTAGTTACTGTCTTCAAGTGAAATATATGAGCCTCTGCAACATACTCTAGAATAACTTGACTGCATGTTTACCTGAAAGCTCACACAATTCAAATTCGCCAATCAATCGTATTCTCACAATCAGCCCAGCCCAGTAAGAGTGCTGTTTAGCTGAATCTGTGAGCTCCATGAGCTTACTTTGTTCGGCTTGAAGTTTTAGTTTCACCTAACCGAGCTAACTTTGCTCAGCTTGAAGTTTTAGTTTTACTTAACCAAGTAATGTTAATGTTCACAATTATCATGAAAGGTGTATGGTTAATGTTTTTTAAGTAACAAGATCAAATTCTCTTAAATACTAAGCGACCAAACAAAAAAAACTCCAGCTTTGCTCAAATGAAAAACAAAGAAAAAATTAATTTGCAAGTCCTTTCTTACCGGGCACATGGTCCCCCTGTGACAACAACTGCAAGGAGCATTAAAATGCTCAGATCAGACCAGCAGAGTCCGGACGGTGAGCAATGAAACGATACTAGGTAAAAATTTGAAAACAGATTTATTTGTAAAATTTAATGGTTTATAACTGTCAAAAGTACCTTGGGAATTGTATCTCCGATCCTCCGATCCAAACTTACTCTTAGTGCCATCCGTTTCAGCATTTAAAAAAAAATTGAAATCCGTATAGACTTAATTGCGATTTTAACATTTTGACAAGTATATTTCGAACGCTTATGAATTAATGAGATTTGCACGAATATGATGGCAGGTTCTGCATTCCCATCAAAATATTTTAAAATTGCCTTAAACATATCACTCTCCATCTATAGATGAACGTATTGCCTGAAACATATTTCTCTTTTTTATAGATGAACGTATTAACAAAAGGACAGCATTTAATGTTTGCTTCCGCCATTGATATGCCCCCCAGAAATTCCCATATTCATTGTAAGAGGATCAATTCCTTGTGGTATTAATCAGAAGTATAAAATATATAGAAGATCTTTCTTAAACATATAGATGTTGTTTACCATTTAATAATGGAATGACATTGATATGCGCCGATAAATTCCTTCTACATACTGAAAGGAATGAGAGGAATTGTAAGAGTATCCATTCTTGATGGTATTAATCACAAGTATAAAATATATAGATGATCTTTATTATATAATAATGGAAAAAGTTATTATTAATGGTAGGTAATTATGACAATGGGTAAAAATAAATATTTAAGTGACTTTATAATTAGTTATAACAGTGAAAAATACTAAATTTAATGATTATTTATAATCAAATTTAATTGTTCTGGATGGTATTATCACAATCACAAGTTAATATATATAGATTTTTATTATTAATAATGGAAAAAGTTCATTATTATGAAAAGTATTTATGACAATGGGTAAACATGAATATTTAGGACCTTATAATTAGTTATACGGTGAATACTAATTCAATAATTATTTAATCAAATTTATTTTTTAATTATATGGGCTATTTTTAATTTTATCTATATTTAATGATTATCAATTATCTGAAATTGGGATGATAATTTTTTTAACAGAAATTATAAATATTAAATTGTTGAGTTTCTATTCTTTTCATCTGCTATTATTATATATTATTATAGATTTTGTAAATTTATTTTTCACTTTAAGGCATTAAGGATATTTTGTCATGCTTCTAGTTAATAATAAAAAACACATGGCATAGTCTCATGTTCTGAAACTATTAGTCTGGGATTTTTCTAAAAGATATTTGTATATTGAGAGATTTGATCTTTCTGGTGTTTAGTATATCCTTGGTTAATATGGGTGAGTGTGTTCTCTTAGGACACTTGGATTGTTTAAATTTACAACTCTAACAAATCTTTACTGGATTTTAAACAAAATAAACCAAAAAAATCCCTAGAAAGAGAGTATAATATAAAATAGTGATATTATTGGAAATGTTTTAACCTTTATTTTTGGTTTTTTTTAATTGCTTTATATATATAGATAAAAGCTTTATATAATATGTAAATAGTTGGCGTTGAAATCTTTATAAACTACATTGTATATTTTATTTATAAACTACATTGTAAATAGTAAAATGTTTTTAGGTTATTAATATGTTTTTAAATACATGTAAATATTGTTTAACACAATGTATTGGATTTTTTTTTAATTATGATTTGGATTGAATTTTTTTATTATTAATATTACAAATGCAACATATTAATTTTATATTAAAATTTTGAATGAGTTACACATCTCATTTCTATTACTTTTATCTTATCAGGGAATAAGTGAACTTTCTTATTTTCAATTATGTTTCAGTTTGTAGATTAAAATATTTTATCGTGAGTTTGGGGTTGAAATATTTTAGTCTAAGTGAAGAATTTTTAGTTGTAATATAATGGACCTTAGCTACAAATAAGATATCCAGTGAATAATTAATCTAACAAATATTATATTCATTTTTATTTTTTATTATAACCAATTTCTTATTTTTATTTCAAAAATATTTTTTTTAAAAAAACTTGTGAACTCTAATTTCAACATAAACAAAATCATAAATACACTAACTTCAACATAAACAACCATAAATAGACTACATTGTGAATACACTTCTCAGCTTAACTAAATTTTTAATTCTCTAACTTCAACATAAACAAAATCAAATAGAATAAGCTGTGAATACACTTCTAACCTTAACTAAGTTTTCAATTTTCTATCAAATATTGAAATAAAAAATTATGAATATCAAATATTGAAATAAAAAATTATGAAATAAAATTCATTGTCTTTTTCGGATTCTCCATGTATTCACCCTGCCTAACCCAGCCTAACTAGAGTTATTTTTTATAACTTTTATATAAAAATAATTTTTTTTCTATTAAAAAAATAGATAGCATTACCAATATTAGACAATGTTCTCTGCAAACAACTTTAAACATACTTCAGTACTGGAAGCCTCTGCCCGCAAACAAACCATTACAATTTATAACAAACGACTGCAATCTACAACGGATAACATAAATGTATGGATCCAACCTGGCAGTGTTGTCCCTGTTGATGTTCCAGTGTTCAAATGCATTTATAAAGCCAAAAACCGTGCTGTCAAACGTTAAATTCCATTCCAGGGCCGTTTCCAACGACCCCCGTTAGTTGATCGGTGAGCTGTTTCTGATTGTCTTTAACGGTCAAAATGCCTTGTAAATTTTATCTCTGATCCATACTGACTAATACTTAATACTCGTATTCAACTCAGGTACATATAATAAAAAGTTAAAATAAAAATAAAAAATTGAAATACGGATAAAACCTATATCCTGATTTTAATATCTTTAACAAAAATATATAGACTCAGGAATTTATAATAAAAAATAAAGATAAACAATGTGAAATCTGCCTTAAAATAATTTAAAAATATAATAAAGACTTTTTTGTAAATATAGATGAATAGTCATATATATCAAATGCATTTATGAAACCAAAAAACGTGCTGTCAAACGTTAAATTCGATTCCAGGGCTGTTTACAACGACCCCCGCTGTTTCTTATGGACTATAACGGTCAAAATGCCTTGGGAATTTTATCTCTGATCCATACTTGTATTCGACTCAGCAACATATAAAAAAAATAATTGGAAACTAGTATGACACATATATTGCAATTTTCACATTTTTGACAAAAATATATTCACTCAGGAACCTATAATAAAAAATTGAAATCGGTATTAAAATAATTTCAGAATATAATAAACATTTATTTATATAGATGAATAGTAAAATATATTTATATCAAATATTGTATAAGTTGACCTATGTTAGTTTTGTAATATTTAAAGAAATAGGTTAAGCTTTTAGAATAAGAAATATGTGGCAATAAAATTTTTAAAGATTATTAATTAATTAGGTAATTTCAAAGATGTGGTTTTTCTTAAATAATAATAATTAGCCAAATTACATCAGCTGCAATTAATAATTATCGTACCATTATCAATTTTAACAAATAAATTTTTCTCTATATTTAAAATATATAAATATAATTATAAACTGTTACTATGTATATTCTAATCTTATATATAGTATTTAATTCCCTAAGATTTATATAGAATTAGAATTATCCTTCCAACATTGATGCGCAGGTCAATTCATGTAGTCAGTTACAACGACCCCTGTTGGTTGCAATTGGTGAGATGCGCAGGTCAATTCATCCAGTCATTTACAACTACCCCTGTTGGTTGCAATTGGTGAGCTAATCCTGCTCATTGTTTATTACGTTACTGCATTATCTTTTAAATCCACAAGGCCACCATCATCACAGTATCCTTAGCTTAAAATTGACAAATTCTGCCCATGACCTGTGTGCTGGAGAAACCCAAAATCATTTTGTCACTTATACATGTGAAAGTTCACGTGGATGTCTCGCAAATTCCACGTGAGAATTCATGTTGGTGTGGGGAACAATGGGCCACTGAACCACAGTTTCTTTATCTGGATATTTATCTTTATGCCGTACTTACAAATTTAGAACTCTGCCCTAAATGCAAGTTATGGGTTATGGACTCTGCTAGCAAAGTTAGATTCTTGGTTTCTGCAATTGGAACCATCATAGCAAACACTTAAATTTTCTGCAATTTATGTGTGCTAGGGAAACCCAAAAACATTTTGTCAATTGATACATGTGAAAGTTCAAGTGGATGTCTCGCAAATTCCATGTGAGGATTCATGTTCTTGGGAGAACAATGGCCCACTGAACTACAGTTTCTTTATCTGAATGTATACTTTTACGGTGTACTTGGAAGTTTAGACCTGTGACCTATCTGTGAGTTATGGCCTCCGCTAGCAAATTAAGATTGTCGGTTTCTGCAATTGGCATCATGACACTAAACACTTGAACCTTCTGCAATTTATGTTGTCAATCTTCAATCTAGGATTTCCTTACATATTTATATTTTGTTAGGTTGATTTTCTTTGTTAGAATATGATTATTCTGACACAATACAGGTGTAGAAGTTGCAAGTGTGTTGCAATAAGTATAACAGCTCTGCAGTTTATTAGTGTAATAATATTTCAAAACTTTTCTTACTGTGTTACCTACTGAATGTCACATTTTGTTCAATGCGTTCCAGTGAATCATTAGGGTTTGCTTCTGCCCGGTTCTTCCCAACTGAAGTACGCTGTCAAGCTGATGTGACGCACTCTCTGCCAGGGGCATAATAAATTATACTCTTGACTGACCCACTGTCTGCCTAGGGAAACTGGAACACAGAAGGCCCGACACCTTGGGGATGGAGTGGAGTGACGTGAATAGTATGCTAACACAGTTGGATGCCAACTTCTGAATAGTATGCTAACACAGTTGGATGCCTTCGGAAATGATCAAGTATGCATACGCAACTCATAGGGGTAAAAAATAAAAAATGAGGATGATGGGAAAACTTAAGCAACTTCCTGGAAGCAATAAGGGGCCATCTAAGCTGTACCCTATAGCAATCAATTTCTATCAATCTCTGGTGGAATGAGCATTACATTCCCAGTACCCTTGTCACAGCTGTTGGGCAATATCAATCTTTTCAACATTCATTTAAGGATTACATCAGGGGTTCGAATAAACAGAGACTGAGGAGATACGTTCTTTTAGATTCTCCAGGTTGGATGGGCAGGGAATTTGCAGAATAGGTTGAATACGACGTCGGTGGGTAGGAAAATCCATGTAATCTGACAACAATAGAGATTTCATATGATTTTAAGATTTGAAAATCCTGATTACAAACTGTTAAACTTTAGAATTCTGGTAGCCCTAGGTTCTAGATGGTGAAGGTAGATCATAATTTCATATGATTTTAAGATTTGAAAATCCTGATTACAACTGTCAAACTTTAAAATTCTGGTAGCCCTGGGTTCTAGATGGTCAAGGTCGATCATAGGGAGATGCACAGAGTTTTTCTAGGCGAGATTCGCGGGGAGTATGGAGAATATGTTTTAAAAAATAGTTTACTGATATGTTGGGAAATTTATTGAATACATTATGTTCCGTATTGTTTGTTAAGGTTGGCTCAATGCTGTCAAGGAATTTATGGTGTAAAATAAAAGGTCGTTGGAGTTCCAACTAATTTATGGTGTAACATAAAAGGAGGTTGGAGTCGCAATTAATTTAATTTATGGTGTAAAACAAAAGAAGGTTGGAGTTGCAATTAAATTTTTATCAATTTAATTAAAATTGAGAAAAATAGAATTCTAAAACTAGTGTTTTAATAACTTTATTTTTCAAATAAAATAAAGTATAATAAAATTTTTTATAAATTTTTAAATAATTTAATAAATTTATATGGAGACTCAAATTCCTAATTGAACATCAACCAGATCTATTAAAAGGTAAAGCAAACCTCAACTACTAATATAAAAAGAAAAATACTAACCCACAACTTTGTAAGTTAAAAAATTGATTTTTAAATAATTATATTTAAAAATAGTTTGAAGTTAAGTGCAAATTCTTTTTATTAATAAATAATATTTTGGTATTAATACAGTGGATTGTTTTTTGTTTTATTTTGTGACATGTTATAAATTAGAATAATATGAAGGTAAATGTTATAGGTAATTATTTTTGTATAGGTTAAAAAATAATGTTTTTTTTTTTTAATTAATTTATTAGAAATTAGCTAAGTTAAAGTATCACATATTTTTATAATATATTTTATTTTTTGTTATAATTTTGATATGGTTTTTGTTTCATATTTGTGAGATGTTATTAATTTGAAAAATAACAATGTAATGTATAGTAAATTTTTATAATAATGTAGATTGTATAATATTATAATTATATATAAAAATGCTATGAATTTATTTAATCTTATTTTCATTTTATATTAAAGATATTTTTTTTTATAATTTCAATATCATAACTTACAAATCAAGTTGTTAATTTTGAATTGATTTAAAGATATCTCCATTATTTTCATGGAAATTTGAAAGCGTGCATGAGAGAGTGATTGCACACAACATAAATCACACAAATCTTGTAATTTTGTTGAGATCACAAAGGCTGCATATATAGGAATCCACAAAACTTTTAGAAATCCACAAAACTTTTAGATACCGGAATAGTGGATCTAGCCTGCTAAAAATAGCTAATGAAAACATGGAAGCATTACTTGCAACACCATCCCTTAATATTCACATGAAAAATTACAATAATAAAAAACACATACAAATATTTTGTCATATATGTCTCATATGGTCTTCATTAGCACTTACATCCACTATGAAATCTCATAGACAATGTTCTTTTTTCACCACCACAACATCGAGCTACCGCTCAATCTCCATTTAAAATATAACTGCTTCTGACCATCATTGAAATACTTTGCATAATTGATGCTTCTCAAGCTCCTGAATGAGAGTCTTGATACTGAATCATTCTATGGAACTACCACCATGTGTTGAATATATGACCTTCCGCTATATTCACCAATTATCTAGAATAATAACCCAGATACTGAATGTCTTCAACAGTCAATTATACAACTTGAGGTTTCATCAAATTAACCTATATTGATGCTCTTGGAGCACAATGGCTTGACCTTATTAAGAACAAACTCTAATTGATGTTCCCGAAGCACATCAATTCACATCAGTTTGTTCAATAGTTGGCCTATTCTTTGTGGTTCTACATCATTTGTAAAATCTCACAGACACAACAACCATACCACTAAATAATGAAATATCTTTCTTCCATGTTCACTTTGGAAAAGGACTACCAATATTATTGTCATTACAACACAATAAAAGAGACTACTGAAAGAAATCCACACTTAAATAATAAAACTATTGTTGAAATTGAAAAAATAATGACTAATGCAAAACATGATCTCAGTAGATGCATAGGATTTCCAATTATATCAGACATGAAGAGAAATAAAAATCTAGTGATTAGAATGCTTCTTCTACTATAGAAAACATCAATTTTGATGTCAACTTGATCCCTCATTGTTAAGGGAGATTTCATTCCATCACATGCAAATCGTAGGAGATTGGCTTTGAAATTACAGATCTGAGGTTTGTGTAACCATAAATGTTTAGTATAAATCATAGACTCCCAAAATCTATTGGATGGAAACGACGCATTGACATGTTATAGAATGCCCCAATGTCATATCAAATAATATTTAAACAATTAGTGTAGCAAATCATGCTTGGTTTGTTGGAGGTTGTATCAAAACATGCAATTCAACACCCAAGGGCACTGAGACACCATCAAAGGACTAAAATGCCAAATCCATCATGAAAAATATAATAAATTCGTTCCATTGGGTCCTAATGATTTTGGCAAGCATGGCGTCAACCTTCTCTTGCACTGACTCTCTCCGCAACTTTCTTCTCAACCAATATTAGATCCGCGGAGGTTGACATGGATCAAGGTTATCCCTTGTAATATTTGCACAACAATAGTCTATCCTTCACATTGTAGCCTCATGACCACATAGAGATAAGTGTGGATTAGCTTCCCTTCATGCAAGTAGCAGCATGTCGTCCCTATTCAACGATTTTTTCCATTAACACAACAAAACCAAAACAATGGGTTCTAAACACACACACTCTAGCACACAAAAAATATTTTTCACTCTCCTAGGCTAGCCTATGCATGAAGGAGTATCATGGTTAAAATTGCATGGTCTCCACCCCTCTCATGAGAGAGTCAGGGTAGAACAAACTCTAATACCATGATATAAATTTGAAAGTGAGCATGAGAGGGACTGCACACAACACAAATCACACACACACACTGTAACTTTATTGATCTCATAAAGATCACATATATAGGAATACATGAAACTTTTAGATATGAGAATAGTGGATCTACATTAATAAAAATATCTAATACAACTAATAGCCTACGAAATTATAATTACAACTAACAACAATGTGTAACACATGGAAGCATTACTTCCAACATATTTACATACCTATTTTACTTGAATTCAAACATCTTATTTTGATCATTTTTTTAGATAGAGTTATTAAATATATGGTTTCCTCTTTAGATGCCCTCTCATCATCATACAACAACTTAGGACCACACACACACACACACACACACAGACTATTGAATTGACTTCAATTTAATTTATGTGCTCATTAAATTTTGGCTTCCAAATTGCATTCATTAACTATCATCCTTTTTTCATCATTAAGATTAGGTGTTCTTATCTCTTCTTCTATTTATCATGTTATTGCAACACATTCCACACCCAAAAAACTACCATAAAAATAGTAGCTTTCTGCTCAATCAAAATATTTCTATTTTTTGTCGATGGCCATTTCCCCATGGAATTTGTATTATGAAAGCTTGAAAAAATTTATCACTTTGGCATGCATAAAATATTTTATATAGTTGGGTGTTACATTAAGATTTATTGAGGGATCACAAGCATATTGGTTGGTGTCCATTGTGTGAGTCCTTGGAAATCCAGTGAGTTCTTAGAAGACATGAGGATCATATTGCATCATACTCACAACGCTTACATAAAAAATAGACTTAAGAAACCAATATGGATAATGAATTCACTTTGTTTATTGAGACTCTTCATCATCAAAAATAACAAATCTCATATCTATAAGTCAAATGTGTAGCTCTAAAACAAGAAATTCCTAGACTAATTAGCATTAACTCCATGGCTTTTTGAGCAACTTGGTTTTCCATTGGATCAACATGGGACAAAGGGGATGCAACTATTGAACCAAAGACAAAGGACATGGATATGGATAAAAAAAATCAAAATATGTAGCCAATGCATCAAACAGGAAGAAACTTATGGGAAACTATTCTCATTCAAAGCATGACTATGACTAATCTCATGTATAAATAAGAAGATATACAACATGGAATCCAAGACATTTCTAAACTTTCTTCTAACTGTAGCCAAAAACCCAACCTATAGTTCAAGCCAAGCTACCACAAGAATACTCAATCCTAGCTAGACCATTAAGTGGTAAAGGTGGAGGTCATCTTGGATAATATGGATAATAGTAAAAACGTTATCACTTCCAAACTTAAAGATAAGTTATGGGACAATAAGGAGTTAGAGGGAAAAGGAAGCTAACATATGATAAGTACTTGATCTACTACAATCTCGAAAATCAGAGTTATCTTTCTATCTTGACCAATACTGAGAAGATAATGAACATTTTGAGGATAAGAACTAATTCTCGGGAACTTCAAAGTGAAACCTGACATTCATCAATTCCCAAAACTTCTTGGGACTAAAGAGTCTGTCACATTTGTAATATCGAGAGGGTTGAAGATGAGAAACACTTTCTCTTGGATAGCTAGATCTTACTCTTTTTGTTTTTTTTGCTAAAGCAAGAGTCGTACCTTCTTTTTCATTAAATCAAACATAATTTACAATATATACACATTTACACCAAACTGTGTGGTTTAAGGCAAAATAGGAAGATTTCCTATAGAATCTAAGCCCTCCGACCCTAAAAGGTGCCTGCCAAACACTTTTGAGTACTGACAAAAACAAGCTACGGGATTTGTACTGCACATGAACCCTCCCCACAAATAACCACACCAACAATCCCTTAATCTACCTCTTAAATGCTACCCTCCATTTTTCTTTTTAAACCCGACATTAGAGATACATATCGCTCCATAAAGAAGCAAGATGTTTAATCCCCCGGCCCCATCGAACCACTCGCACAATCCTGATCATTGATCCATCTTTCTAAAATCGGACAATAGAGCTTAACATCGCACGCCTGAAATCATTGAAGTTTATTGTGCGATGAGGGTGGTTTTCAAACCTGGCCCTCATCCATGTGTCAAGAATTGTAAGGTATTGCTACCAAGAATTTGAAACCACCTTTAGCTTGAAAGCGGTGTGATCACACCAAAACCACTCGAGAAGTGGTTTTGTCTCCCAACCCTGGAAAAATGGGAAGTGTTACTGCCAAAACAGGGCCAACCGTTATTTTGCTCAACCTTTCTCCTAACAGTACAAACCTAGTGCCCAACTTTGACGATTTTTAGCATTGTGATAACCATAGCTGCTGAGGCCGCCACTGGCAAGCCATCCACCATAGACCTGTCTGACCAAAATTGTGAATCCTGCAGAAATCTGCTCATTGCGTATTGGCTTCCTTATTTTTTTTCTAATAAACTTTTCTATCCTCTTTTGCCTAGTTATGGCAAAGTTCTTTAGTCGCTTTGTGGCATTGCAAGCCAACTCATTGAAATTCTACTATCCTTACAGGTGACACCTTGGTTGGCAAGAATGTCCACCAACTTGTTGGCCTTTCTACGCACATGGATGAATCTAAGTGTGTGAAGTCCCTGAAGATGCACCTGTATTTTATGGAGCACCCTTATTAAAATCCAGTGTTTTGTTACTTTTTCCGACCCTGTTCCATGACTAATTCTCCTGGGCGCGTTGATGACTAACTCTAAATCAGCTTCTATTATCACCTTTTGGCAGTTGTCATGTTTCAGAAATTCTAAGCATTGCTCCAATTCCATTAGTTCTACCATGTTGTTGCTGGCTTTTCCTAAATGACAATGGAAGAGAGAGATTATGCTTCCGGTCTCATCCCGTAGAACTCCTCCAAAGCCTGCCATTCCTGGGTTGTCTTTTGAAGCTCCATCGATGTTATACTTAAAAAAACCTTCCAGGGGGGATTCCATAATTCTTTAACCATTTCCCTCATGATTATTTCCTATCTAGACCTTATGAAATGAGCCCCTGCATGTCTAACTACCTAAGTATTCTCAACTCTGTTTCTAAGGGATGATTTTTGGGGAGATCCCTAACTGTTGTGCCAACTTTCCCTTTTAGCTATTTCAAGATCTGCTCCAACAGGAAGAGAGAGGAATTCTTCTCTTCTTTGAAAATTCTTTTTTTTCTTTCTTTCCACACATTCCATATTATGAAACTTGGCAAGAGAACCCAAGCAAAGTTAAGAATTTCATAATCCAAAAAATTATTCCTCCAATTGTTTAGGGTGTTAGTGATACTATCTTTGTCTCTATCGGACTGATTGAAGATGGTGGCAAAAAAATCCCATAACCTTGAGGTGAAAATGCAGCTATTGAGAAGATGTTCCATTGTCTCTTCTTCTTCTTCACAAAGCTAGCATTTAGAGGGTCCTGGGATACCCCTCTTTCTAATATTCTTCCAGGTTAAGATTTTCCTATGGTGGACCAACCACATAAAGAGTTTGATCTTCATCCAGCCTTTGTTCCTCCATAGCTTCTGCCAGATTCTGGCTAGAGCTTGGGATTCCAACCCAAGGAGAATACCTTTTGCTTCCTTAATATTAAAGTTGCCCTCGTTGTCATTACCCCATCTTAGTTGATCCTAACCTTCTGTGACTAAAATCATCCTCTAATCCAACATCCTCTTTAGGGTCTCTTCTCTTCTATTGAGGGTTCTGTCCTCTCTGCCATCTATTTTTTTCCATGTTCTCCATTTTCCTGTATTGTGAGCATGTTCCCAAAAGTCCTTTACCTTTACTAATCGTTGGTTGTTTGTTTCATGCTTGAGGCCCAAAAATTCCACTTTCAAAAGTGTTGGTTCTTGTTGCCATTTATCCTCCCAAAATAGTGCTTGATCTCCATCTCTGATTTCCTAGAAACAATTTTTTTGAACCACCCATCTATTCTCCCAGGCCTTGTTCCATATGGGAGAGCCCTTCATGTTTCCATACATTATTATTAGCTCATAAGAATGCCAAGAGCTGGCATATCTTTCCTTCTAGATGCTTACCCATTGAACCTTAGGATCCTTAACCCACTGCCACCAAAGTTTGGCGCCAAGAACCTTACTGAGAATCTCTAGATCATCCAATCCTAGGCCTCCTCGGTTATTAGGTTTACAGGTATTTTCCCATGAAACAAAAGCCCATTTTTTCTTGGTTTCCTCCTTGCCCCAAAGAAAATCTCTTTGGATATTTCTAAATTGTTGTAAGACTCCTTTTGGAGTAGGGAGAGCTGATAGCATAAAGACTGGGATAGCTTGGAGCACAGCCTTTGTAAGAACCAATCTACTAGCCGGATTTAAAGACCTGATTGTCCATTTTCTGACCTTATCTTGCATATTGATGATTAACGGCTCCCAAATGCTCTTATGCAAAGGTTTAGCCATTAGAGTAACTCCCAAATACCTAGAGGGGAGGGAATCTCTTTGAAAGCCAAGAATTATGGAGACATTTCTCTGAATGGATATGTGGGTGTTAAAGCAAAAAAATTTTTATTTGGAAAGATTGACCTCCATACCTGTTGCCATAGCAAATTCATTCAAACTTTGTCTGTATGCAAGCACTTCCTTGACTGTGGGAATTCCCTGTAACATGGTATCATCTACAAACTGTTGATGGGTCAGAACTTGACCATTCTCCGATAGTTTGAGTCCTTGAATTTTGCCTGTTACTTTATCATGCTTAATGGACCGCCCCAACCCTTCCATCATGAGGATGAAAAGAAAAGGAGAGAGTGGATCACCTTGTCTGAGTCCTCTAGAAGGAAGAAAAATTTTAGAGGGAGAGCCATTAACTAAAATTGAAAAGCTGGAGGAAGTCACTAGGGCCATGACCCATCTGATCCAATTATGATCAAAACCAAACATGGTAAGCACTTTCTTGATATATGTCCAGTTCACTTTATCATATGCTTTGGCTATGTCCAATTGCATTATCATACTCGCTTTCATTTTACTAGTTAACGAGTGAACCACCTCATGAGCTTGAATGATGTTATCTAGTATTTATTTGCCTTCCACGTAAATAGATTGTTCCCCCGAAACAAGCGTAAGTAGCAAATGTTTGGTTCTCTTGGCCACTACCTTGGAAATTATCTTGTAAACTACATTGCATAAGGTGATGGGTCTATACCTCTCCGGCATTTGAGCATTATCCTGTTTTGGAATTAGGGCTATGAAGGAGGTATTGAGAGCTTTCAAAATAGTTATGTTCAGCCTGGAATCTTCCACTACCCTTACAGTGTCCTTTTTGACAATGTTCCAACAAACGTTGAAGAAATCCACATTGAATCCATCCGGACTTGGAGCCTTGCCATTTTGCATTTCCTTGAGTACCTCACTGACCTCCTTTTTAGTCACAGGTCTATTGAGATTCCAGTTGTCCTTTCTAGATACCAACTTAGGGATGTGTTTACTGAAGTCCTTGATGAAAGGTTCCATTACTAAAATGTTTTCCTGGGAAATACCTCGGAAGCGTTTAAGTAACATTACCTCTATTTCGTCATGGGATTGATGAATATGCCCGTCCTCGTCCTTGATTGAAGAGATCCTGTTGTGAGACCTATTGGCAATTGTGGATCTATGGAAACATTTGGTGTTGTGTTCTCCTTCCTTTAGCTATTGAACTCTTGATTTTTGTTTCCAAAAAATTTCCTCTTGTTTACACAACTTTTCCCATTCTTAATGATATTTCTCTACTTGATCATTTCTGTTCTTATCAAATTCTTCCTTGATCAAAGCTTGGTTGAGCTCCAGAATTTTTTTTTTCCACAGATTCCTTACCTACAAAAATATTTCCAAATTCATTCTTGTTCCAAGCTTTTAGCTTCATCTTGATGTGCTTTAATCTTCTGTGTAGTAGGAACATTGTTGATCCTTGAAAGGTCGATTTCTTTGGGTGCCTATGCCCTTGATCTCCATTTGAATCAACCATTGATCTGAGCCTCCAAAAGGGAGAATTCCTGCAATTATTTCCTTGTCTAAAAGCATAAGATCCTCAAAGATTATGAATCTATCTAACTTGGAGGCAACCTGGGAATCCCCTCCTCTTTTATTATTCCATGTGCAGAGGCCATTATTTGTATCAATGTCAACAAGCTTCATGTTTTCTGAAATGTTTTGGAAGGCTGAGGAATCTTTATTTTGAGCTCTTTTACCCCCTTTTTTCTCCAAGAGAGATCTGATCATATTGAATTCTCCTCCTATGACCCAAGGTAATCTACATGCCTGACCCGGAGATCCACCAAGGAGTCTATAAACTTTATTTTGTCATCTAACCTTTGAGGGCCATAAACATTCGTAAGTAGATAAGTGTCCCTGTCTCCTACAGGCTATATGACCACTGATAAATAATTCCTTGATGCCTCCGCATCAATTATTCCAATCTTTTGGGTATTCCAGAGAGTGAGGATACCCCCTGTTGTGTTTTCAGTTTTAACTTTTAGAAACTCAAATCTGTTAAGCCATTTACCATGGATTTGCCTTAAATTTTGAATAAATCATTTTGTTTCTTGGACGAAAATGATATCCGGAGCTGCTTGCTTCATTCTGTTATTCATCATTCTCTGCTTTCTCTTGCGGCCTAGACCTCTAATATTCCAAGTTGTGAACTTCATAATTAAAGATTGGTAAAGGAATAATTGGTTAGATCTTTCATCTTACCTTAGTCTACCATGAGATTTCCACATTCCATCAGTAGCTCATTCTACTTTTTCCTTCCTCTTTTTTTCTCGGATTTCTCGATGCTAGCCCCAGAGTCGTTTTGACCGCTTTCACCCCTTCATTACTCTGTCTTTCAATGTTGTTTACTTCCTCCAAACCCTTTGCCTGAGTTTTCCATATGAATAACTATTGTATTCTATTGATCTTTTCTTGTGGTAGTGATTCTACCCTGCCCGTAGTTCCCTGATTCAAGAACCCTTCTATATCTAGGTTTTCTCTGTCAAGAATCTCTTGTAGCTCATTGTCTTCCGTTTCCATCTCACTCTAGTTCATTTCCTGATCCATTTCCAGTTCTGAATCACTCATCATGTTTCCTTCCTGTTTTTCATTTTCCCGTGTCTGGTCATTTTCTTCCTCATTCTCCCTCTTCTCATAACCTTCCTTCATTACTTGATCTTCTACTACTATTTCTTCATCCTCTTCGAGAACTTGGAACTAATTCTGACTAGCCTTTTGTCCTACCGCTTGGTGTTGCTTTCGGCCTTTTTTGCCACTTTTTCCTATATGAACTACTTTGTGAAAGTTGTCTCTGTCTTTTGTTGTGTTAGGTTTCCTTTTGTTTTCTGCTTTATTGATAGGGAAGTCAATTAGAAGGTGCCCGTGTTCATGGCATCTACGACATCTAAATGAAATATGTTCGTAGTCTACTGGTTGCACCCATTCTTCATCAAAAACCTCCAAGATGATTTCATCCAGAAGAGCTCCAGATAGATCCATATGCACACAGATCCTTGCAAAGGAGGTATATTTTCCCCTCCTTGTGGCTTCGGAAGCTTTGAAAAACCTCCCTAATTTATTGCCTATGGTAGCTAGCGATTTTGTTTGCCAATAATCAAGAGGCAGAGAATAGAGTCTTACCCAAACAAGGGTTGAAGTAAAATTTTCCCTCTCCCAAATGAAATTCATCATCCATGGCCTCATATAAAGCCCTGCTACTGCATAGAAGTAGGGCGCACCTTCAGACACTCTGTCTTTATCCTCAATGTTGGTGAACACCACAATGAAGAATCCCTTGAACCCTAGATGAAGATCAATGCTCCCTTTAGGCTTCCAGTGGTATTTGATCCACGTTTGTAAAGCTTTTTCAGTGGGCCATAACCCCATGAATTTGCATATGATTGCATAAGTCTGCATGTGCTCCCTGTGTGCCTGCAACACTGGATTATTTAATACTACTCTAGGAGTGATTTCATCCTTGGGTTTACATAGTCCCTTCTGATTTTTGTCTTTTGTTCCCTATTTTTTGTCATTTTCCTCCTTGTCTTTTGTGCCATCATTCTCCTTCGATTTGGAACCTTCTATTTCCTCTTCCCTATTTCTCCTTCCTTCCTGAGCATTACCTCTGCCTTTATCTAGAGGTATCTTGTTCTTGCTGGCCACTGCCTCCTTGTAGGAGGGAGTGGAGCTCCCTCCTCTATGCCCATCCATGGGAAAAATTTCCTCAGTAACTTGAAACCCTAGTTGCTCCTGCTTTGCTCCCGCATCCTCCCACTTTTCAGCAAGGTATCTCACTTCATTACATAAAGTAAACCCAATCGATTGCTAGATCTCACTCACATCCATTTTAATTTTCAAAAAAAAATTCCACACTACCAACCTTCTTGACTTATTAAATAACAAAACCAGGATAATGTAGTCCAATGCTTCTCTCCCTTCTTTTAGATCATAGAAATAAAATGTTAATGAATCTCAATGAATCTCTTATTTTCTTATGTTTTGATTCACCATATTGGGCCTAGTGGGCATTAATCATCATCGTCATTTAGCCCTACATATTGATATTTTTATTTATGACCTGCACTGATTTTTTTTATTGTTATTGATATTTTAAATGCAACACATTAATTATATATTCAAAACTTGAAATTACCAATTTCCCTTTTATAATTATTATGAAGAAATAATTCAATTTTTTTACATTTATTTAGGTCATTCTACAACCTCGTCTAAGGAGATGTGTAATTCAGTTAGTGATGAACCTTTATTCGAATTCAGATACAATAAAAATAATAATGGATATACATGTTTGGTTATTTTTAATTGTCTCACTATACTCCCTCTATTATTTGGTATTACAACCTATTGTAGCGGCTACAAGCCCCCTCCAAATTTTTTCACATGATTTGATTTTGGAGCCTCCCTTTGACCATAAGAATTGTTGTTTCAACTTGCATCAAGTTTTCTTGTTGACGAAATCATTATCACAACCTTGTATTCTTTCATGTGAATCTTGTGATGTCTTAAATGTGCTTTCCTTGTAACAACTACTTGCCACCCCATGATGACAGTCAGTCCTTATCCATAGTAGTTGCACAACTTCTGAAGATAGACAAAGCACTTCTGAGAAAACAAGCTCAATATTGCCTTTATGACATTGATTCTACACCTTGCTTTGAGGGACTACACAATCCTCTATCATAGTGAACTGTAAAATTCCTTGTTAGAGTGAACCGTTCAACCCTTTGAGTCAGGGAACTATGTAATAAGCTATGTAAGTAAACCGTACAACCCCTTGTGGCAGTGAACTGCACAATTTTTCAAGCAAGTGAACTCCATAGTTCCTAGAAAAATCCAACTGCACATTCCTTGAAAATAGGAAGTGTGCACTTCCCGAGGATAGCTATGCACTTCCAATTGGTAGTGTGGGATGTGTTTCTAAATTGTTTATCTTACATGTGCCAGTCAACTAAGAGTGGCTCCTTACAATTTAGGCATGTACATATGAAACCCTAACGCTAATCTCGAGAGTGCTCACTTATATAATAGATCCATCTTAGAGCTCATTCTCAAACACCTCTTTGGAACTCTACTCATTCTCGTGAACAAGGGGAGCTTTTGGTCGTAGTTACATTATTTCTTCTGGTAAGTTTCTCAGCTATCACTTTTTCCACTTTTGCTTTCACAAGTGTCATTTTGTCCTATTTTTCATGTAACAAGTGTCGTTTATGCTATTATCAACTTCTACAAGTTTGGTTTCAATTTTTTTCACTTCTTTTCTAGTGTTGCTTCACATTCCTTGTCTTTTCACCTACAAGTAATTATTGTTGTTTGGTGTGTTTATGCATGCATGTCCTTTTCCTTTCATTATCTTTCTTGTTAGATGTGAGTGACTTTTTGGTTGATTGTCAGGCTGATGCACATCCTTAATCCCTTTAATTGGAAGATTTCGATACTTGTTGTTTATTAGAAAAAATTGTGAGATCTTGGAGCCTTTTCCCTCCTCAACTTTGTATTGCACAACCTCTTCCAATAGAGGCCTCCCTTGCCCTCTGCAACTGCACACTGTGCAATCCCTAGTCCCAAACTATAAATTTCATAATCCTAGTTAGCAGTGAGGCCCTCTTACCCTCTTCAAATGTGCACTAGGCGATAGAATGCCTTGCTCCAAAAACAACTTCATATTCCGTAGATTCAATCTCCAGTTAGTCTCCATTTCATTCAAATATATTTATAATCTTCCTCATATATTGTGCAATGTGCATGTTAATCTAGTGACCATTGAGGTCACTCTACCTCCCTTGTACCCAAGAATTGTGCAATCCATATTCTTAGTAGCTTTCCTTTTCTTGTGATTGATTAGGCTATTTGACAATTTGCAGAGTTGACTTTTTGTTACCATGAGTGCATTTGTTTTATTAGGTACTTCAAATACAGAACAAATCATTCTCTTATCATCTACCAACATTATCCCTCCAATGAATGGATTATCAAAGGAAGTCAGAGAAAGAAGTAATAAAGATTCCATTGATAGTAACTCGACAGTAGTTCCTATCTTATTAGACACACAATGCTTCATTGACAAATATTCTATTATTACATGGGTCACCATCAAGGATGTATTGAATTCAAAGGAGTTTGTAGAGGATTTGGAAGATAGGGAAGTCTATGAGAATATTAAGCAATAAGGGTTCGACAAAGTTTCCCGTAGGTATCCTTTGTTGCCTTTTGTTGAGGCTATCAAATGGATACTACAAGGTCTAAACACTAACAACATGGTTCTCAACAATGTTAGCAGGAAACAAATTGTCTCATACTAAGCACATGACGTTCACTCATATTACAGGTTTCCCAAACCTGAGCAACACTTAGATTATTGGTTTTATGCACCTTGGAGTTATTTGAACACCAGAGAAGTGATCAAGTCATGGTTGGAACCATCTAAGTTTCACAAGAAGTGTAATGATGCCTATAAGACTAAGTCTCTCATATCAATTTACCAATATTTGATAGCTATATGTTGCAAGAACTATGGATAAAATAATATTGAAACGTTCGACAAAGGTTGTATCTTCATGCTTTATCCACTAGTCACAGAAGGGAAAATATTAAATTGGGAAAATATTAAATCCCGAAAGCTAAAGATTAATTTGAATGAGGTCAAAGAACCTAAACAAGGAAAACAACCATATTTCTATATGTCTTCCTTCTTACTGGATGGTATTTGTGCTTGCCATAAATTCCCAAGTCTAGAATGGAAGTGGACCCCAAGAAAACTCCCTATTAATAAGCATTATAGAGCGTTGTTACAGTATAACTATAGAGGAGTGTATGACAATCTTTCTCAACAATTCATGGTTTTGTATCATATGATTTTTGAGGAAGAAGCCCCTTCGATGTCCCATGAGGCTAGGAAAGTAGTTGCATAGATAAAATTTTGGTTTTCCTCACCTCTTGGCACATACCTTAGAGTGTTTGTTTCTAAGAAGCCTCCACATATTTTGCCAAGGTATGTGACCAATAAAGTGGTCATGCGGGAGGTTTCTTATAAACTTAGCACAAGTCTATTTTAGTTTCTACATAAGGAGAAGAAGAAGGCACCTTGGCTTTCCTTTCCTCTGCAAGTGGGATCCTATGAGCATAAGAGATTGAAGGTTGTAGACACAGAAGCTGAAAAACTTGCTAGCCTTAGGTTTAGTGATATGAGCTTTGAGAGGAGTGTATAAAAGACATTGTGCCAAATTACATTTTTCCTGTCCTTATGAGTCCTATTGCTTGAAAGACGAGGAGAAGATAAACAATTGGTACAATGCCTCTTGAGCACAAGCACTAGGAAATGAGGGAGGCCCTTCCAATGCATTTCATGAACATGTTGTTTAGGAAGGGAATCAACAAGAATTGGCCATTCTAGCCAACATTGCCAAATACAAGAGGAAAGTAGTGCATAATCCCAAAGTGGAGAGGACCAACAAGTTTAGAGTAGATCCTATAATTCTTAGAGCAACCTTTGTAACTTAAAAGAAGAGAAAGGATTTAGAAGGATTAAAAAGGAAGTAGCAAGGAGAAGAAGAAAGAGAGGAGGTGGAGTGAAAACAAGAAGAGGAGCAAGAAAGGAAAGAAAGAGAAGATATGCAGTAATAGAAAGAGTTGCAAAAGAAGGAAGAAGAAGAAGCCAAAAGGAAACACCTGGAGGAAATATGGAAGAAATAAAAAGAAGAAGAAAAGAGACAGAAGCAATTTGAAGAAGAAGAAAAAAAAAAGAAATTAGAGGATGAAGAAAGCACAAAGAAGCAAGGTGAGGAATTTGTAAGAGAAATAAAGGAGTATATACAAGCCCAAGACATACCCGTTTAATGAGAGGATGATAGCTAAGAGGCTGACATTATTCCCAATAAAGAATACATCAAAAGTAGACCATCACCTCCCCTAACTGATGGTCACATCCCATTCAGTGAAATGGGAATATCTCCTCTAGAAGATGATTTGGTCATGGATATTTCCAACATTACCTTTGATCAGTTAAAGAAAAAATTCTTCAGGAAAGGCGGAAGTATTTTCCTAATGACCCCATTCACCGTATTTCCATTCACACAGAGAGGGTAATTGTGCCTAATGAAAAGAAGAATCTGAGAACAGTCGCAACACAAAATGCATCCTTTGCAGAGGTTACAAAAGTAAACACGGATTTCCTAATGGAATAAAAGAAGCAATTGGCAAAGGATTTATCCTTTGCAAGGCAACAAATAATCATCTCCTCGCCGAGAATCAAAGGTTGTCTTTTGCTTGTTCTAATACATGAAGGAGCTATGTGCAATGATAAGTGAGGAAATTCAATCATTGGGAGCCCCTATGAGACAATTGTATGAGGAAATTATCATCCTTCATCAGGAAATAGTGCCCTTGCATGCAATGCAAAAGTGAACATGAAATAATGTGAAAGTTCTAAAGATCTAATAGTTTAATTATTGATGCAATCTAAGAATGGGGCACCTAAATATAGAAATACACCATGGAGTTGGCTAGGAAAACAAGGAAAGATGCAGAATTGGAAAGAGTTCATGAGGCCAGGATGGTTATAAAGGTAACAAACAACTCAGTACTTATGTGGTGAACATCATAACCGCCTACTCATGATTGTATCATAGTTTGGACTCGTTGGTAAGAGTGCATAAGATACCTTCCATCTGAGCATTTGCAAAAAAAGAGGGAAAAATGTTATCTCCCAGGAAATTGATGAATTCTTGAACACTCTGAGGCAGGTAACTACCAAAGAAGATTTAAAGATCACAAGCTAGAACATTAAACAATATGTAGTGAGACCTATTAAGTTAATATGAACTTTCTCTTATTGCGAAATAATTTTCAAACTCGTTCCAAAATTATCGATGAAGATGCAATGGAGCAAAGAGTCACATATAAAACCTTCCATGAAAGTCTAGGTACATAGTAGCATAATACAAGGGTTCGTACCAATATGTTACATGAGAGCTACAATTTCTTCAAGCTGAAACATAATGTATAATGTTTTGTCTTATTAGGCTCTAGCCACATTTTGTGTTATGTGGTTTTGTATTTAGAAAATAGTAAATTACGTAAATATAAGTGGAAGTCCAACCATTAAATAAGGAATAGTAAGGGCAACCATTAAATAAGGAATATTAAGCGTTATTAGATAGAATAAAGACAAAAGAAGTCCAGGGATCTCAAGATCACCTCATTTGTTATACATAAATCCTCATCACTCAAGCAAGGGGCTTGGAACTCGAGATTGGTAGCCTTGACTTCTCTAGTCTAACATAGAAGTGAATATGATTCTTTGGAGATGCAAATAGCAGCTTCATTCACAAAAATATAACAAACATTCCGCGATGAAGTGTGGGTTCGGTGGTAAAACACTCGTACATAGTACATAGCCCTTGCACTGGTCACAGCGTTGGTTGAGTCGAGAGCTTGTGCCGGGCACTCATGTCAACCTGTCGATCTTATTTGAGCTACAGGTTTTAAGTTTATATCTGAATCCTGGAGTTAAATCAGCTCAAGTAGGTAGGTTCTTAGTTTTACATGAGTCAACTTTATTTTTATTTTTCAGTGCATGACGAGTTTCAGGGGGATTCTCCAAGGTTACTGTATTCTAATGAAATATATGAGCCTCCGCAACATGCTATGGAATATCTTGACTGCATGTTCACCTGAAAGCTTACACAATTCAAATTCACCTATCAGTAGTCCGCTGGCAATAGCCCAGACCAGTAAGAGTGCTATTTTAGCTTTACTATAGTAATGCCTATAAAGCAAGTAATGCCTATAGTTCTGACTTCCATGAGCTAACTTTGCTGAGCTTGAAGTTTTAGTTTTACTTAACCAAGTAATGTTAATGTTCAGAATTATCATGAAAGGTGTATTGTTAAGATTTTTTTTTGACCATTTTCAACAAAATCACCAGTTCAAATTCTCTTTAATACTAACCTACCAAAAAAATCCAAAATTGCTTTCACAAGGCAGTTTTGCTCAAATGAAAAAACAAAGAAAAATTAAAGTGAAAGCCCTTTGTTATTGTTATTCGGCACATGGTCCCCATCGCATCGTGACAACAACAGCAGGGAGCATTAAAATGTTCAAACCCAGATCGGAGCAGCAGAGTCCGGTTAGTGAGCATTGAAACGATACTAGGATAAGAATTTGAAAACAGATTTATTCATCAAATTTAATGGTTTATAACTGTCAAAGTGCCTTGGAAATTGTATCTCCGACCCAAACTTACTCTTATTCGCATTCGTATCAGCATTAAAAAAAATTGTGAAGCTACCTTCTGGCTTACGCTCCATCTATCCATATTTAATGAACGTATTGACAAAAACATCTAATGTGTGCTTCCAGCATTGATATGCGCCCATAAATTCCTGTCTTCATTGTCAGAGTATCAGTTCCTGCTGGTATTAATCACAACTGTACAGATGATCTTTATTATATATATATATAAGTTCTTTATTATATAATAATGGAACGACATTGATATGCTCCCATAAATTCCTTCTACATGGTAAGAGTATCAATTCCGGATGGTATTAATCACAAGTATAAAATATATAGAAGATGTTTATTATATAATATTGAAAAAGGTTATTATTGATTGAAGATAATTATGATAATAAGCCCAAAACAAATTTTTAAAGTACCTTACAACTAGTTATAACAGTGAAAAATACTGAGTTTAATAATCATGTTTGTTATTTTTAAATGATATATAATATTATGAAATATCCAATTAATCTAAAAATTTGATGATAATTGTTTTTTTCTCATTTTATGTTTTATAGAAAATTATAAATATTAAATTGTTGAATTTCTATTTTTTAATTTGTCATCATTTTAGATTATTACATATTGTGTAAATTTATTTTTCAAGTATTAAGGATATTTTGTCATGTTTTTGGTTATTATAAAAAACTCACATGAGATAGTCCTATCTCTTAAGAATATCAAAGTTTTGGATTTTTCTCAAAAATGTTTGGATCTTGAGAGATTTTATGGTTAATATGGGTGAGTGTATCCCCTTGGGACACTTGGATAGTTTAAATTTACAACTCTAACTAATCTTTGTTGGATTTCACACAAAATTAACTAAAACACACCTAGAAAAAGAGTATAACATAGAATAGTGAGATTATTCTAAATGTTTTAACCATAAAAATTATTTGTTTAATTGCTTTATGTATATAGCAACTATGTATAATATGTAAATAGTTGACATTGAAATATTTCATTTAATATGGGAAGTGAAATATTTTATTTATAAACTACATTGTATATAGTAAAATGTTTTTAGGTTATTAATATGTTTTTAAATACATTAAAATATTGTTTAACCCAATGTATTGGAATTTTTTTAATTATGATCTATATTGAATTTTTATTATTATTAATATTTCCAATGCAACATATTAATTTTATATTAAAAATTTGAATGAATTACACATCTTACTTTTATTACTTTTATTTTATCATGGAATAACTGAAATTTCTTACTTTCAATTATATTTCAGTTTGCTGATTAAAATATTTTATTGTATATTTGGGGATTGAAATATTTTATTGTTAATAAAGAATTTTTATACTTCTTTCTTATTAAATTGTAATATAAACTAAATTAACCACTAAAATAATTAAAATAACCAAACATATATATTCATTATTATCTTTTTATTATACCCAATTTCTTATTTTTATTTAAAAAAAATTATTTCAAAACACTTCTCAAGTCTAACTTCAACGCGGACAACATCCCAAACAAATTTGATACCAAGTTTTTAATTGTCTACAAAAATTATAAAATAGAAATCAATTTTGTTTTTTTGTCTCTGTCGAATTCTGTATATATTCACAATGTCTTCTGCAAATAATTTTGAACATACTTTAGCAGTGTTGTCCCTGTTGATGTTCCAGAGAATTTATTCATTTCCATAAAATGCATTTATAAAATCAAATAACGTGCTGTCAAACGTTAAATTCGATTCCAGGCCTGTTTACAACGATCCCCCTTAGTTGGCAATCAGTGAGCTGTTTCTGATGGTCTGTAACGGTCAAAATGCCTTGTGAATTTTACCTCTGATCCATACTTATTCATACTTGTATTCGACTTAGGAACCTATAATAAAAAGTTAAAATAAAAATAAAAAATTGAAGTCCGTATAAAACTTATATCGCAATTTTAATATTTTTGACAAAAATACATCTACACATAAAAAATGAAATACATATAAAATATTATTTAAATTTTAGTATGAATTATATAAATTTATTAAATTAATATATATATAAAATAATATATTACAATTTGGTATTGAATTATATGATTTTACTAAATAATATTAATTAAGAATATGATATGTTTTTCATGAAATTAATTTTAAAATTATAAAGTTTTTTTAAGTATGAATAGTAATAGGGGCCATCTAAAGCTGTAAAGTCCTACAAGCCTGTTCGCAGTAACAAATGAGAGCAGCTACGTAGCAACCAATTTCTGATGGAATGAGAATTATATTCCCAGTACCGTTCTCACAGCTGTTGGGCAATATCAATGTTTTCAACGCTAGTTCAGGGCTTACATTAAGGGTTCGAATAAACAAAGACTGAGGACATACATTCTTTTAGATTATCCAGCTAGGGTTGGTGGGGATTTTGCAGAATATCTTGCTTTTTTTTTTAAGAAACACAATACATTTTTATTACATTTTAATTGTCAAAATTCAAAATTTTAAGTATTGTGATACTGAATTTATTTTTGGAAAAAAATTAAAAAGTTACACTGTACAATCAAATTTATTCAATATGTTCCAGCTAGATTCCAGGGAGAAATTCTCCGTCCAGTGAATTTATGGCCTCGTTAGACAATGTAATTTGTCAGTATTGCTGGTCAAGGTCGATCATACATAGGTGTACAGAGTACAGAGTTTTCTAGGCGAGATTCGCGACTAGAATGGAGAATATGTTTAAAGAATTTGTCTACTGGTATGATAGGAAATTTATTGAATAGAATGGGTTGAGTATTGTTCGATAAGGTTGGCTTTGTAGAGGAATTAAAAATATTGTTTAGTGGTATGATGGGAAATTTATTGAATAGAATATGTTGTGTATTGTTTGTTAAGATTGTCTTTGTAGAGGAATTTATTATGTAAACCAGAAAGACTTTGGAGTTGCAATTAATTTAAAAGGAGTTTGGAGGTGTAATTAATTTTTTCAATTTTTAAAATAACAAAA